>JAYKKM010000010.1:1205000-1332642 GCA_035772405.1 Chrysogorgia sp. JL179-B06
TTCAACATGTAGTTTGATCGAGTGAAATGCCAAATATTACCTATAATATACCAGAATCTTATCCCGGCATTAAAATGCCAAATATTACCTATATATATATATATATATATATATATATATATATATACGTGTAGGTTTTGGTCTACGAAATGCAAAGAGTGCTCAACAACATATAGTTAGAGCAAATATATTATATTTTCGCTTACCTCAAAACTGGTCTGCTACAACAAGTTGAAACAAGTTGAAACAAGTTGTAGATGAAGAGATGAAACAAGATGAAACAAGTTGTAGCAGACCAGTTTTGAGGTAAGCGAAAATATAATATATATATATATATATACATATATACATATATACATATATACATATATATATATATATACATATACATATATATATATATATATATATATATATATATATATATATATATATATATATATATATATATATATATATATATATATATATATATATATATATATATATATATATATATATATATATATATATATATATATATATATATATATATATATATATATATATATATACGTGTAGGTTTTGGTCTACGAAATGCAAAGAGTGCTCAACAACATATAGTTAGAGCAAATAATAGATTTTCGCTTACCTCAAAACTGGTCTGCTACAACTTGTTTCATCTGTAAAAGAATCTTCAGGGTCACTGCCTGAAGATTCTTTTACAGATGAAACAAGTTGTAGCAGACCAGTTTTGAGGTTATATATATATATATATATATATAATATATATATATATATATATATATATATATATATAGTACAATATCTACAAACACGTGTTTCGCTGTTCCACAGCTCATCAGTGTAGCTTGGTACAATCTAGATATGGGCATGAGTACTAATTATACACAAACGATTGCCAGTGACAACCGCTTGTGGGATAAACAGCGGTCATGCGCACATCTAGAGAGCGTGAAGCGGTATAGGGCCAGAGTGCTCAAACTACCACAAGGGTAGTGGGCGTTGCATTATATATATATATATATATATATATATATATATATATATATATATATATATATATATATATATATATATAGATAGATTTTCGCTTACCTCAAAACTGGTCTGCTACAACTTGTTTCATCTGTAAAATAATCTTCAGGCAGTGACAATATCGAAAGGGATGACCGCTTATTTATAGGCTTTCTGCCGGAAAGTGGGGGCGTATGTGGGGGACAAAGCATGAGGTCATGGCTTTGTTTGCGTTGATTACGCGAAATTTATTACGATGACGACACTGTGAAATTATTTCCGCTCTTTTGTTGAAATAATTTCACAGTGTCGTCATCGTAATAAATTTCGCGTAATCAACGTAAACAAAGCCATGACCTCATGCTTTGTCCCCCACATACGCCCCCACTTTCCGGCAGAAAGCCTATAAATAAGCGGTCATCCCTTTCGATATTGTCACTGCCTGAAGATTCTTTTACAGATGAAACAAGTTGTAGCCGACCAGTTTTGAGGTAAGCGAAAATCTATTATTTGCTCTAACTATATGTTGTTGAGCACTCTTTGCATTTCGTAGACCAAAACCTACACGTATATATATATATATATATATATATATATATATATATATATATATATATATGTATATATATGTATATATATATATATATGTACAAATATATATATATGTATATATATATATATATATATGTATATATATATATATATATATATATATATATATATATATGTATATATATATATATATGTATATATATATATGTATATATGTATATATGTGTATATATGTATATATATGTATATATATATATATATATATATATATATATATATATATATATATATATATATGTATATATATATATATATGTATATATATATGTATTATATATATATGTATTATATATATATGTATTATATATATATGTATTATATATATATGTATTATATATATATATATATATATGTATTATATATATATATATATATATTATATATGTATTATATATATTATATATGTATTATATATATATATATGTATTAGATTTTCGCTTACCTCAAAACTGGTCTGCTACAACTTGTTTCATCTGTAAAAGAATCTTCAGGCAGTGACCTGAATATGTATTATATATATATATATATATATATATATATATATATATATATATATATATATATATATATATATAATATATATATATATATATATATATATATATATATATAATATATATATATATATATATATATATATATATAATATATATATATATATATATATATATATATATCAATGTTACAAACTAATTGCCTACATGACCACATGCACGTGTTACTGGTTTTAAATATTATATAACATGATATATTTTCTAAAAAGTCCTAAGGAGATGTAATGAAGTTTGTCACTTTCGCAAGGCGTGCCACCTCAACGTTCTGTTTCAAGTCGTGCCAACTCAAAACTACAGCACGTGGACAGTGATTTCAATTCCATTTCTTAGACTTAATATCAATATATCCTAATAATTATTAATAATATAGTGAGTTTTGACATCATAAAATGGTATGACCAAATCTCGTACCCATCATATCCGAGTACGCCTTTCTGCAGGTGATCTGTTTTAATCTGCCTATACGTTGAGGAATATTTTTCGAAGATAAAAAGACATAATCGCTCATCAATGATATCAGAGCTTTTATAAATATTTTTGTTACGTAATGTACATTACCTCAATAATAATGATCCTCGAGTGCAGCAAGAGTTTCACTATATAGTGACTCCATTCACTAGCTAGTAACTGCCTTTTCTTCTTTAAGAAAATTGTTTACTGCAAGTTCGATTTCACAGGCAAATCTATATTTTTTGTATTTTTTATAAAATATATATAATAATTAAATATAAATGAGAAAAATGTCATACCATTTTGTTTAAAAATACTGTAACAGTATAATATTAAGTAACCTAAGAGCAAAAGGTAAGCGAAATTACTGGATTCATTCGCATGCTTTTTGGCAGTTTGCTAGATGCTTGTCTTATGTCATTGACGAATGACGACGATTTAATTAATCGCCCAAAATTAAAACACCTACTCAATTTTCATTTCACGCCGCCACTGACTTTAATACACAGCAGCTCAGCTTAAATATTAGTCTTTATTTCTATAACATCATATATTTTTAACAACCTTTCAAGTTCATATAAAATCCCTGACGGGAATCGAACCAGTAACCTTCTGATTACCGTGATAAGACGCTCTAATCATTATATACCTACGGTGGCCCACAAGTATCACGGCAAAAGTTGTAGAAAAATGAAGTCAACATTAGTTTTGAATCAGCAACAAAACTTTTAAACTAATGCAACAGTTCAAAATCGACAGCAACAAAGAAATTAGATCTTTAGCAACAATTCGACTTCGCCGACGAAAGGTTTCGACAAGCGACAAATTAAAATTCAACGGCAACAAAAAAAACCACGGCAACAAAAAAATCCACGGCAATGAAAAAATCCACGGCAAATCTTTCGCGGCGGAAGTGACAAAGCCGGAAGTGCGTCTCCAACTAGTACCCAGGGCCCGGGCTATTGCGGGGGTACCGCGGGCTCACAAAGAACCGTCTGCGAAGGAGGCTAGGACCGCTAGGTAGCCATTGGTACTGGAACAAGAATAGAATGGAAGAAAATAATTCAGAGGGTGATCTGATGTAAGTAAACTCTATTAACTCTAAGTAACCAGTTCAACTAAATTCATGTCAACAATCGCAAAGTTCGTATTGTGTTCCGCGCAGTCGCGCAGGGTATGGTAATTTTTATATATTTCTGCTCGTGAAAAAATGGTTTTTAACAGACGCCTTTCACATATTATGTTTCGTGTTACTATTATTTGACATGGGTTGGATGCAAAACTGAAAACAGGCATATATTCGTACATTGACTTTAACTAAACGTCGTGCTCAATCACTTATACACTTCGTGTTCAGTCAACTAAAGTATCTAAACTATAGCTATTTTTTTCTTCCTTTACCTCGTGGTCCCAGTAGTCCTTGCGGCCTCATGCCCGAATCCTACTACAGTATTCATTCACCCCAAATGTAAATATTATTCAAGTGCTCACAGGAAAACGATATCAACAAGACATATTGTTGTTGTTTGTTTACATCCCTTTTTATCATCAGAGCAGTTGCTGGCCCTGGTGTGGGGCCCCAAGTGTCAGGGCCCCCAAGCCTGTATACCTAAAAGCAAAGGAAGAAATATTGGGTAAAAAGGGATGTAAACAAACAACAAGAACATTACAATATGTCTTGTTGATATCCTTTTCCTGTGAGCACTTGAATAATATTTACATTTGGGGGGAATGAATACTATAGTAGGATTCGGGCATGAGGCCGCAAGTACTGCTGGGACCACAAGGTAGAGAAGGAAGACTTTAGGTTATTTTATGTAGATTGTATATAAGAATAAAAGCTAATCCCAATATGACATGACTACTACAATACCTGTATGTTGTCATGTTGTGGGGGGAGAGATTATTTGTAATGTTCTTCCAATATACATTTAATATACACTGCAAGAACATGGCAAAATTGTCAGCTTCCATTCTCCTTTAGATTCTGTGGCATGTGTTCTTCCCAAGTGAGAAAGGGAGTAAAGTTTTGCTGGAACTGCAATGCAGATCAAACCACAAGTGGTCCACCCAGTGTAGTAATAGAATCTGGAAGAGCTGGTACATCTTTTGGTAGGCCACAAACTCAAGGCACAACTGGAGAGAAGAGAAAGGCCATGTCCCTTAATAGCTACATGAAGGCCAAATCCTCTGAGCGGCAATCTGGAAGTGACTTTCGCTCAAAAAAAAAGGCCAATAAGGATGATTATAAAGAAGTAGTCATTAACATTGGCCTTAAAGAACTATGTGAAGTGGGACTTAAGACAATCCGTGGTAAGCGCTTACCACTCCGTGTGCCTCAGTCAGCTACATATGCAATAATACTTCAAAAAGCAGTACAGAAATGGAGTGCATTTGACAGAAAGTTTGATGGTTCCAAAAAGTTTGTTTTACTTTATGAAGATGAGACAAATGCTCAATTTATGCCGGGTAAGCATTTTTTAAATACTGTAGAATCCCAAAGTAGAATCCCAAAATACAACTTTGTTTATGGGTTGGGGTTGGGGCAGAATCTGCCCATGGCCCAATATCTTCAAGACTATTACATGTATGCCAATGACATTTTCACATGTTGATGGTATGGTAAAACTTAAAGGGGCTATGTCACGATCTGCCTGGACAATCTGATCAGCTAAGCGTACTTTTTGATTTTTGATTCGGAATCCAAAATCAAAGCGAAGCGAAAGCTCAACAATTTATTCGATTAGTATTTGTTATTTTCATGTTGGTGGGTTATTTTTGGACGAGTTATAAGTAAAGCATAATGACAATTTAATGTCTAATCGTGGTGGGAAACGAGAAGGAGCTGGAAGGCCACGATTGCCGTATACTATCTTGAACAAAAAATCAACAAGTACGCTTAGCTGAGTAACCAGGCAAATCGTGACATAGCCCCTTTAATATATGTTACACTTTTGTTGTCATGGCAACAAATTGTGACGTCATTATGACGTTATCAGTTGTCAAAAAATACTGATTTAAAGCAATTCAAAAAGTTTTTTTCAGGATTATTTCTTGCTGTGCTGTTAACATACATAAGTTATTATATCAATAAATATATTTGTCTTAATTGATATGTTCTTATCTTTATTGTTTTTATTGTAATGAAAATTACAATATCGAAATTGAGTGTTACTGACAATAATTGACATACTGACAATGTATTTCTAGGAAAAGTTGTGAAATGTTAGAGTTATAACTGTAATCATTATTGAGATATCTGCATTTAAAATTAGCGAGGGAAGACTCCACCCCCAGTCTAGATAGGGTTAACTCTTTAACCTGAAAAGTATGTAATGAATTTATTTCATTTGGGGGGGAATGGTAGTGTGGATGATAAGCTTTAAGTCTGTTGAAAAACATGTTTAGAAATTTTTATTTTGTAGACAATTTACAGTAATCAAACTTTTATCTGAATGGCAGATTTAGTTCTGTGAACATTTAGATATGAAATTCACTAATAAATTACCAAATTAATTTGGAAACTTCTTTTCATGTGTAGGTGAACCTAAGGAATTCTTCTCTCTTAACAAATACAAGACTGAAGTTGGAAAAGATTTCAAGCGTCTTGTGTTTTATCTTTGTAAAGAAGAGGAATTCAACTCCTCTGAAGAACAAGATGAAGAACAAGATGAAGAAAGATCACTTACAGGAGAGGATCATTCACACACAGATCTCTTCAATGCTGATATAGTTGACAATATTATTTATGAATATGATGAATTTGATGAGAGAGATGAATCACAGCAGAGAAGAGATGAAGTCCCTCAGCGAAGAGATGAAGTCCCTCAGCGAAGAGACGAAGTCCCTCAGCGAAGAGATGAAGTCCCTCAGCGAAGAGATGAAGTCCCTCAGCGAAGAAATGAAGACCCTCAGAGAAGAAACGACGAACGTTGTACGGGAGATGAAACACAGCAGACATCAAGTCAAGTAAATCAGGGAAGAAGTGAGAACACTTTTGATCAAATGAAGCCTGCAGATGAAAACAGTAATGGCCGTTCCACACCACCATCAGTTCCTGCAGAAACAAAATCAGAATTGTTTGCACATATCAGTAACTATAACGATGTTGTAAAATAAATTAGCTCCAAAGTCAATCATGACAATCAGTTTTTTATTGCCACAAGAAGAAGGGTACCTTTTTCTCGCATATTGGGCCTGTGGAAAAGGCAAGCTTCAAAATGTGACACCACTAATCTTTTAAGGGTGCACTTCAGTGGCGAGGATGGGATTGACTCTGGGGCGTTAGCCCTAGAGTTTCTAGAAGAATGTATATCTGAAATGGGGAAAATTATGTTTCCGGATGGCTCACCAGTCGACTCTTCATCTCATGTTCAAAGCGGCAATTTCCGTGCCTGTGGCCAGATTGTGGCAGTGTCATTAGCACAAGGTGGCACACCTCCTTGCTTCCTGGAGCAATGCAGCTATGAGGCAGGATTCTCCATGTTGGATATGATGAATATCTGTAAAGAGCATCTCACTGCAAAGGAAGTTAAACTTCTTGATGAGGTGAGATTAGATTGTGTGAAATACACGGATCTGATCCTGGACCATGGCTACACTGGTCAAATATGCAATGAGCATGTTGAGGCAATTATCCGGTCTCTGAAGGTAAGCTTTGTCTCCCGCCGCTGCCTTTACATGAAAGAGTTCATGATCGGTTTGCAATCTTATGGCCTGGATGAGATAATAACACAAAAGCCATCCCAGTGCCAGCCACTCTTTGTAAATGGGGATCTAAAGGAAGGGTTGGCTCCAAATGCTGACTATGTGTTCTCTTTGATGGTGCCCCAGTACTCTAAGCAGGGGACAACAAGAAGATGCATTGAGGAAAAGATAATGGACCATCTGCAAGATACACTGATCACCTTCGAAGACGAGAATGTCACAGGACACACAGTTGCAATAGCATGGAACTACGAACTTCAAGATGGTTCTAGTGAAGAAGCTGTCAATGATGAAACTGCTGGTGAAATAGTGTCAGAAGAGTTTGAGTCCCCCAACGTGACTATCCCCGGAGTGATGGGTTGGCTTATTGGAATGCAACACAAGCCTGTGAATGGAGAAGACCCAAAAATTATGGTCTCCTTTGACCACGAGTGTTTACAGAGAAACCCCAAGCATTCAATTTGTTACCCTCTTGTCAGTGCTTGTGGGAGAACTCTAACTCTCCCAGTTATACACATGACAAATGCTGAGAAGTTCAGAGAAATTTTCCTTATGGCATATTGCAAGGGTAAATCCTTTGGGAAACCTTAGGTGAACAAAGGTGATAGAATTGTTTTACAATGCAACTGACAATTTTTATCCTTTTGACATGACCTCATCAGAGTTATCCCAAGTCAAGTGAAAATAACCTGTTAAATCTTTATTCTTTGTTTAAGTGTTTAAAATTCATGGTTGATTGCTTCATCCCTGCTTGTATGAGACAATTGAATATACAATTATTTCATGATTTGCAACAATGATTACAATATTCACATATTTGTTTGTTCATTTCTATTTTGTATGAAATGTTACTGCTCTATTGAATGAAATTGCTAGATACAGTATATGAAAAGTGTGGATGTACATAAACTCGAAATGGGTGTGATATCCTTATAACAATCAAACACAATAAAATTGGAGAAAGCAATCAACTGTGAATGGCCCTTGCATGTTACAACAATGTCTAAATGTCTGTGGATATTGTTCTCAAGAGAAAAGTTGCTTAATGTTAAAAAACAGTATAAATTGTGGGACATGGTAAGAGAATTTAACCATTGGTTCATTTTCATGGACACAATTTTACAGCCTATAAGTGGCAAACTAGTAAATAATGGCCAAAGAAAGATGTAGGGTAAAAACTTTCAATCCTTGTACAGTGAAAACGTCATTTATACCAGTGGCATATATTATTTTGTAAGGGAGTTTCATTTGAGTGTTTTGTTGAAACAAAGTTGAGTTTTGTTACAAAAGTCAAAGCTGTTGTTCAACTTATTTTAAATGCAATATAAACATTCCTTCTCCCCCCACACACACACATTTGTTAAGAAGTCATTGTGGATTTACTCTACATGAAAAAATTAGGCAAGTACTTCATCTTATGGGATATGATGGATTTGCCCAACCCCAAATAATTAAACATTAAAACTACATTAGCATTAAACATACTTTCCATTCATTCATCTCCAGATTGGCCCAATTCAGCCAGGGTTTCTGCTGAATAAAATTATCCGACTTTAGCCAGAATAAAATTCTAAATACTTGGCCTAAAATAAAAGGGTTAACCCTTGACCACTATATATTCAATTTATGTTATAATTGTAAAAATTATAATTGTAAAGTTATAATTGTAAAATGCATTATAATAATGTGGAATATATTGAAACAATCTCTAATGATTACAAGAAGTTACAAACCATTATTGGCATGATCAAGCAGTGTTTGGTATAAGTTTACACCTTCCCTCCAATCTTCAGGTGTTTTTAGTTCGCATGTAGCCATTATATAACTAAAATACTCTTGGTAATCACTTTGTCCTGCTGTGTCCACAACATGTAATCTTGAATACTCCATTTCATGGTCAGGAACAGGTAAGAGGAGGTTGGGAACACCACCATTAGACTCTGGCAATATGTATAAAGAATCTGGTCGACCAGACACTGTATCATGCCTTGATTTGCGTATATAGTGTGTGTTCCAGTGCACTTTAAGTTGGTCTATGTCAATTTGCAGAAGTGGTGCAAAACAAAACCAAAGACACTCTGACTCTAATTCACTGGCCCGGTTAAACACCCCACGTTCTTCCATATCTTTAAAAAAATTAATCCACCAGTTACTTCGGCTTCTTCTAAAATAAGACCACCAACTTTCTATCCTCTGGTTACGGGGGGAAGGAACGTAACGGTGACTATCCACATCATCGCAAAAAAATGAGTGTATGGAAGCCATAATCCCATTTTCAGTGCCTAGATCGGTCACCAATTTCTGGGAGCAACCACCAAATTGTTGAACTGCATCTAGATAGTAGGTCGCGATGTTGTGCGGGCAATTATTGGATCGGGTGACATACAACCATAAGATCTTCCTGCTCCATCCATCAATACAACCATGGATCGGGAACCCGAAGGGTTTTAGCTTATCGTATCCATCACAATGCCAGACATCATTTGGTCCACGGTTATGATAAGTTCTCCTCTTCAATTTGTGTGCTCTTCTTTGTGCCACCCCTTCCGGATCTAATTCTTTGAGCATGTCTTCAACAGTCTTTCTAGGAACCATTATTCCCTGCAATTGGAGGGTGTGCCACACGTGCCTGTAGCCACCAATGCAGCCAGGACCGTCCAAAAGACTTCTTATCTTCTCTCGAACTACACGGATGTCGTAGTCAGGATTTTTCCGTTTAAGCCCATAGGCTTTCACGCGCCTTTTCACGGTTGCAATACTTATCGTTATGCCATGCTCCTTCTCCAGAAACTCGCGAATTTCTTCATATTTAAATCCTTTACTAAAGTAATCTCTAATCAATTCTTCCAAATTTCTCTCTCCTTCCGCCATTTTTGAATAAGCTCCTACCAATAGCCTGGGTACTAGTTGGGACGCACTTCCGGCTTTGTCACTTCCGCCGCGAAAGATTTGCCGTGGAGTTTTTTATTGCCGTGGATTTTTTCATTGCCGTGAATTTTTTTGTTGCCGTGGAATTTTAATTTGTCGCTTGTCGAAACCTTTCGTCGGCGAAGTCGAATTGTTGCCGTGGATCTAATTTCTTTGTTACTGTCGATTTTGAACTGTTGCATTAGTTTAAAAGTTTTGTTGCTGATTCAAAACTAATGTTGACTTCATTTTTCTACAACTTTTGCCGTGATACTTGTGGGCCACCGTGTATACCAGAGCCACATGGCACATACGTGTGAATTGAAATAAGACGGAATTATGAAGACGCGAAGTTGCCTACATTACGAGTATATGGGCTTATGGCAGTATGCCTTCTGTTTGACACTGCTTGTGTATCACATGAACATATTTTTGTATATTTTAGCGCGTTTCGTATCTTACCTAATTAAGACGCGCCTTATGTGATCGTGGTATAATATAACTCGCGTCTTATGTCTCTCGGTATAAACATACGTATAAATGGCGCTAATAAATGTGTGTTAGTTCGTAAAACATGTACACTGCTATCTGTCAGTCTCAACAGTAACAAACGAAATCTGCACGTCAACGATCATTTTCAAGTTTTACTTTATACGTGTAAATATGCTAATTAACGCGGTTAAATCGGCTTTTTGAAAATGAATCCATAGACATAGAGGGAAAGCCTTCCATATATTTGACTTTTTCAGTATGGGAATGAAACTGATTTTGTTCAAACATGGACAAAAGGATATAACTGACTCAATAGGATAACTGTTCACTCGCTATGACTTATCCGCCGGATAAGCTATCCGTGCTGAACAAACCCATGCTTATCATTATATAGTCTTTCGCCTTTATCACTTAGTATAAGAAGCAATGTTATAGCTAGCTAACGTTCATGGGCGGCATTGTATAACTAAGGGAGACGCGCTCGCATGAGTTAGAAAATCGGCTTTTGAACAACTTTGAGGTTATTTACTGACATGCAATCTCACACACAATAATATAATATATACATATCGAACACATAAGAATATATACGAAGTAATAACATAATACTTGCGCTTACCTTTTTCTCAACTAGTAGGCTTCCAGTGACAAAGACAAAGACAATGATCAGATTATCGTCCTCTAATATATTGTTATCTCATAATCGAGCGCCAAATCTTTTCATGCATTCCGATTGGTTCATACAACAGAAGAGGGTGCGCCAAGATATTTATGAAGAAATGATTGGATACATGGTTAGGACAGAAGGATATTGTAATATTATTTGACACCATAAATTCATAACTATCAGGGGCGGATCCAGGGGGTTGCAACCGTTGCATTTGCAACGGTCAGATTTTCCAAATTAAATATGCTAATTATGCCATTCCGAGATAAGAATGCTGGCCAGTAATCTGCATCAGACAATCTTGCTTTTCAAATTTGTTATTCAAAATGATTCGATAACTTGTAGTACATTGAGACTATTGTATAATGCTCCTAATACGTCTTATTATTATTATTTTGCATCGCACATCGCGTGGGTTACGCCGGCTACGTGTCGACCGAAGATGCCGTCTTGCTTTGATTCAAAATAACTCGATTACTTGAATTATTCGTAGACCATATTCTAGTTTTGCGTAACATCAGTCAGGGTATGGCAGCCCCGTTGCTAAGCTCTCTGAAGGTTGGAGACTATAGCAACATGCTCCATTTCCGCTACAGTCAGATAAAAATAACCCGTTGCAGATGCTATTTTTAGTAAAGTATGCGACGGTCAAGGGTTGCAGACCAATCAAAAGGCTACAATCGCATGACGTTTGCGACGGTCAGCTACGGTCAGATTCCCCCCATTCAAAAAATCAAGCAAACCACTCCTGATTCAGGCCGGACGATGTTAAATATCAGACTCAGCAAAATTGCGCCAAATGACGATGAATTCCAACAACGTTTTACAGTAGCTGTATACATTGCGAGGAAACACTCGACGAAGAGAGAAGACAAGCAATAGCATAGTCCGTATTATTACATTTTAAACTTCCGTTTCCCGAAAATCATGCAGGAATGATTGATGCTCCGTGGACTGAGGTTAGAGGTAAGTTATGAGTAATAACGTTTAATATATTCATGTGAATATGTAAATTTTGCCTGTCGGAATAATATATAGAGCTTGTTTTGTTCTCTTTCAGTCTGAATATATTTTGTATTTTCAAAATTCTCGAAAGTACCGACTCATATAAAGTGGACTCGCTGAGGGAGATGGAATTATCTAATATTATATGTTATATAGATATAGATAAAAATTATATCTTAATGAGCAGTAATATTTTTATCTTCACATGTGAAGTTATATCATATTTATCAATTTCAATATAATACATATAGAGGATATTACACGGTGGTGCGAAGATATGAATTTTATCTTCGAGTGGTGAAAACAATGAGTAAAATATTGTTTTTACCACTCGAAGATAAAATTCATATCTTCAAGCAACCATGTAATTTTCCTTTTATTATATAGATTCAATACAAAAGGTGGGAAAATATTTAATCACGTGATCGATATCTATGGAAAATATGTCACTGCACATATTTCTTAGTAATACACTCCCATCTATATAATAAAAACACAATATTAGTGATCAATACTCGAAGATAATTTTGTATCTATGTAATATCCTCAATTTATTTTTTACCTCAATTTATTTTGTTCTCACTGGGTAATTTAATCCCTAAATGCCCTGGCCTTGAAACAGGGAAACTTTTTAATATTCCCTCAAAACAGGGAAAATGTCTATTAAATGTTTCCCTCATCAGCATGCATGACTCGAACATGCACTTGGTTGACAGTTTGCATGGAATTTCAAACAATACAAATTATATTTCATCTGTAAGCTATTATAAACTAATTAATACCTTGTCATGCAGGGCAATCAGTGATTAAGGCCCCAGTTACACCATACTGGATTGCTACCTTGCAATCCAGCATACAAATCATAGCGAAAAGGTGTATGAGCTAATAACAAGGTCTCTTGTAAACTAAGGACTTTATTATTAGCTGCTCATGCACTTTCATTCCTTTTCAGGCTTTTGATTCCTACAACGTCCTACCACTTTACTCCCACTGATACTCCATTGAGCATTAAACCTGCCATACACCCTAACCTTGACTAGTACTACTCCCTCTTGCTCAGTCTGTTTGCTGCTCAACTGTGAAAATAGCAAATGATTTAACATTTTCACATCTCATTAATTATTAGTTTGTTTTTCCCCATGCATTTGATTGGCTACTTTCAACTTATGTCACCCTTTTGGCTTATATAAGCCCTATTTATTTTATTTCACCACATTTTACTCTGATGAAGGGCTCTTTTTACTGCAGAACGAAGATGATTTTAACTTTCCTAACTACTATTTTGCTGTTTGAACCTAGACAATATTGACTTAATCTTACATGTAAATATACCATTATCACGTTATGCTGCAGAGCCAAGATGATTTTCATGAACTGGTTATCCTTCCTAGCTACCATTAACCATTTTGCTACTGGACCTACATGTAGATGATTTTGAACTGATTATCCTTCCTAATTGCCATTTTGCTGCAGAACCAAGATGATTTTTACCTGATGATTGTTCCTAACTATTATTATACTGTAGAACCAAGATTATTTTGTACTTTTTACACTTCCTACTATACATGTAACTATCATTTTGCTGCAGAACCAAGATGATTTTGAGATGATCATCCTTCCTAACCAAGTGATTTTAACTTAGTAATGTAACTACAATTATTATGCTGGTGTGGACATTCTTTTTAAATAAAAGGCAACAAAAATATTTTCCTGCAGTAAGGAATGTAAAACAAAGGACGATCTGCCTGGTTACTCAGCTAAGCGTACTTTTTTATTTTTGATTCGGAATCCAAAATCAAAGCGAAGCGAAAGCTAAACGATTTATTCGATTAGTATTTGTTATTTTCATGTTGGTGGGTTATTTTTGACGCCTTATAAGTAAAGCGTAATGACAATTTAATGTCTAATCGTGGTGTGAAACGAGAAGGAGCTGGAAGGCGCTGAAATTAGTGCTGGCTGAGTAACCAGGCAAATCGTGACAGCCTCTTTAAGGAGAAATGTGCGAAGAGAACGTGATTTGGGTTCAAAAATATACAGTGTTTTTAGTTTAAAAAGTGTTGTCAAAATGAAGGAAATAGCGTTTCAGAGGTTGTAGAATTTCAAAATTTTCAGGGGGGGGGGGGCATGCCCCCTAACCCCCTAGAAGGATCGCGCCTTCGGCGCGATATCTTCCTTCACTGCAACGGTCAGATTTTAGGCTGGATCCGCCCCTGACTATAATAGGTTTTTAGTCAAAAATATGTGCATGGTGTGACTGATGGCGGATACACCAAATCAGATAAATAATTAGCGTAAGGATGTTGTCTGTCTCAACATCACGACAAAAATGAAACGCTAATATTAAACTCGCAGTGCAAGAGAGGATGTACTGTACATACGAAAACTAAAGGTCATATAAATGCGCACCAATTTTTATTGTTTATAATTCCTGGTTAATCAATCGCGCTGCATATTAAACATTCATTCTAATCGCAGGAATTAATGGTAGTTGGATCTAACAAAATTAGATCTACCCTTAAATAGAAACATATGGCAAACAGATGTTCCACTGATACGAATTGATTCACGCAAAAATTAAGTATGTTGCGGTAGAGCGCTCTGTGATGACGCGCGCGCGTGTTCGTATAGTCATATAGATGCCTTGGTGTTGTGGTATCTGCGGAATATTTTCGGCTAAGACCTTTCAGCAACAGTTCTCAATCTGCACATCGGAAGATGCCATCGTAATGACCAGAATTAACACTGCTATGTCTAACACTGGCATCGGACGGTTGCACGACATGCAACCGAACGTTTAGAAGATATTACTCTTGGCGCAAACACACGAACCGTCACCACGATATCGATGGAGTTGACAATGTCTGAATCAAAACTTGATCCGACGAAAGTCGCCATTACGATGCCATCTTAATATCTTAATACAACAGTGAGAAGAGGAGTAATTTTTACCCCACTAGCTTTTATCCTCCAGCTTCCCGTATATACACTCCAATGGGGGTAATTATTACTCCATTTTATTTTTTACTCCCGTTTATCACTTTATCCCCCCAACTTTTACCCCCGAACGGGAGTAATTTTTGCTCCGTTTCAGGTTACCCCTTTTGCGGGAGTAATTTTTAACCCGCACAAGAGTACATTTTACTCCCTAAAATTTACAGTGTAGATAGATAGATTTGATTTGATTTGAAAAATTTATTTAAGCACGGTAATTTTATCAAAGTTTGAACATATATAGTCATATATACAATCAAATTTGGTCTACCTAAAAGCCGTGCAATATATCAATAATTAGTACTAAATACATTTTTTTTTCTTATTTAAAAATATCCAAAAATTACAAATATCCAAAAATTACAAATCCTACTAGGTTGGTGCAAATAACTAATGAATCACAGCCCAAGCTTTTTTGTTAACTTTTCTAAGGAAGATGCATTTTTACAGTCATCTGGAAGAGAATTCCAGATTTTAGCACCTGTATACGCAAAGCTTGAATTGTAATAATTTGTTGAATTGTTTGGAAGTGCAAGAGTGGAATTAGATTGGCGCAGATTATAATAATCTGAACTACAACTAAAGGTAAACATTTCAGATAAATATGAAGGAGCAAGGCCACTCATTATTTTATACATTAAGATTGCCTTATGTTTATTTCTCATTTCTTTGATAGTCAGCCAACCCAGTTCATATCGAATCAGTGAAGACGACTTCAAGTATGAGGATTTAGTAATAATACGGGCTGCTCGATTTTGCAATTTTTGTAGTTTACTTTCTAGAGAATCACTAATGCTATCCCAAACAATTGAACAATATGAAAAATATGGTTCAATAATAGCATTGTATAGGGATAATAAACAGTTAACATTTAGAAAATCTCTTACTTTTTTAAGTACTCCAAGATTCCGTGTTACTTTTAATCTAATACTATATATGTGCTTGTCCCAAGTTAAATATTCATCAATATTGACCCCCAAACATTTCACTGTTCCAACTTTACATAAGGATAAGCCACCTACAGACAATGCAACATTACCCTCAAGAACTGCCAGCTTCTGTCGAGAACCAATCAACATAAACTCTGTTTTCAAAACATTTAGAGTTAGTTTATTAACACAAAGCCAATTGGAAATTTTGTTTAGGTCACTAGTCATTTGAGCTTGAATATTTTCCAAATTGTGTCCTATGAAGGTCATGTTGGTATCGTCAGCAAATAGTCTACCCACACTGTAATCTAAACATTTAGATATATCGTTGATGTAAATTAGGAACAGTATAGGTCCAAGGATAGACCCTTGTGGAACCCCACATCTAATGGACTTTTTTTCAGAATAAGTTCCATTAACTTGACAAATTTGTTGTCTATTGGACAAGTACGATCCAAACCACTCAAAACTTTTATTATCCACTCCATAATAAGCTAATTTCATCAATAAAATTTCATGATCAATGGTGTCGAAAGCTTTTTTAAGATCTAAAAATATGACACCATTGACCATGCCTTTATCAATATTAAAACACCACTGATTTGTCATATCAAGGAGCGCAGTTAGTGTTGAGTGCAAGGATCGAAAGCCAGATTGACGTGAGACAAGAAGCTCATTTTCTGATAAGTATGAGAAAAATTGATTATATATTAATCGCTCAAATAAGCGAGCTATTGTCGATAAGACTGAAATTGGTCTGTAGTTATTAACATCATTTTGCTTGCCAGATTTATACAATGGAAAAACCCTCGCAATTTTCAAATCATCTGGGAATACTTTACATTCAATTGACAAATTGAAAATGCTTGTGAGGGATTTGAAAATAAATGGGCCTGCAAGTTTAAGTATTTTGTTTGAAATTTTGTCAAGGCCAGAGGCTTTACGCAGATTCAATTTTTGAATTAACTTGAGAACACTATTATTACCAATCCTGGAAAATTCAAATCTTGAATTTGTTTGGGATAAATAGTCCTCTGGCATTGAAGAATCAATTGAGAAGGGAACTTCAGAAGCCAATTTTGGACCAATATTAACAAAATGTGAATTAATATGATCAGCAATATCATGGGGTTCTCTTATAATTTCACCTGATGAGGATAGATAGATAGATAAAATTTATTTAAACACGGTATAGTTCTATCAGAAATAAAAATTACATGAATTCCTAGCTCTGGTCTACCTAGAAGCCGTGTTATTGATAACTAAATATATTTACAAGATTTTTTAGGATTTTTGTTTTTAAAGATAAAGATATTTACAATATGTACAAAGGATATAACTAGATATTAATGTTGTCAATGCAAAAGTTATGGTTCCGAATTTCTTTCTTAAAATTTGAAAGTTTTTTTCATTTTTTAATGAGTTGGGTAAAGAATTCCACATAATAGGTCCAGACACACCAAAGCTATCATAATAGCTTTTAGTTCTAACTTTTGATATTTGGATATTGTTTGATGTTCTGAGGTCATAAACAGTTGAACCAATCTGTTTTTCAGATATTTCATTTAAATAGGATGGAGCTTGGCCATTAACAATTTTATGCATCATTATAGATTTCTGACATTTTCTTTTATGGTCTAGAGTTGACCATTTTAAGTCAGAAAACATATCACAAGTGTGCACTGAATATGGAGCACTTGTGATGATACGGGCTGCTCGGTTTTGTAGGATAGATAGATAGATAGATAGATAGATAGATAGATAGATAGATAGACAGATAGATAGATAGATAGATTGATAGATAGATAGATAGATAGATAGATAGATAGATAGATAGATAGATAGATAGATAGATAGATAGATAGATAGATAGATAGATAGATAGATAGATAGATAGATAGATAGAAATTTTATTTAAACACGGTGGTTCTATCAGAAATTAAGAATTACAAAAGTATAAAAATTAAATCTGGTCTACCTAGAAGCCGTGTATACAACTTAACAAAAAACAATATTTACATATTTTTGTTCTTTTTAGTTTGATTATCTATTTACAACTATAATACAATTACTATAATACAGAGAAGCTACATATTGGAGCTATATATGGTTGTTGTCAATGCAGAAATCATGTCTTCTAATTTTCTGCTTAAATTTTGAGAAAGTCTTCTCGTTTTTGAGAGAAGTTGGCAATGAGTTCCAGAGCATGGATCCGGAAACTGCAAAACTTCTTTTGTAACTTTCAGTTCTAACATTTGGTATCTGAACATTTCTGTCAGATGACCTTGTGTTGTAATTGATTGAGCTAAATTGTTTCTCAAACATTTCAGACATATATGATGGGGCACAATTGTTTACAATTTTGTGCATCATAATAGCTTTTTGATATTTCCTTTTTTGGATAAGAGATGACCATTGCAGATCAGAAAAAACGTCACACGTGTGGACTGTGTACGGTGCACCTGTAATGATACGAGCTGCACGATTTTGTAATTTTTGGAGTTGATCTGCCAACGTCTTGTCAATGCTATCCCACACAACACTGCAATAATTGAAGTGGGGTTCAACTATTGAGTTATAAACATTAATGAGAAGCTGGCGATTAAGGAATGGTTTGGCTTTTTTCAAAGCCCTTAAATTTGTTGAAACTTTCTTTTTGATGCTTTCTACATGACCTTTCCAAGTTAGAGAATCATCAATCTTTAGGCCTAAGCACTTAACCTCATGAGCCTGTTTTAAGGCAATACCATTAACTGATAAATCTAAATTTTCAGTAAGGGTGGCTAACCTTTGTCTGGAGCCAATCACCATAAATTCAGATTTAATTACATTCAGTGTGAGCTTATTAACACAAAGCCATTCAACTACACACTGAATATCATTTTGTAACATTGATTCAATCTCTTGAATGTTACAGCTTGATACAGTTAGGTTGGTATCATCAGCATACATTCTCGTTGAACTATATGTAACACAACTTGGTAAATCATTTATATATATTAGGAAAAGAAGTGGGCCTAAAATAGTCCCTTGTGGAACACCACAGGAAAGCTGTTGTGTATCAGATAGGGTGCCATTTACGGTACACATTTGCATCCGATCACTGAGATATGATTTAAACCAGGCAATAGCTGGCTGATCTAGGCCAAAATAATGCAACTTCTGTAGAAGTATTTCGTGATCAACAGTATCAAAAGCCTTTTTTAGGTCTAAAAATATGGCACCATTAACAAGTTTCCTGTCAATGTTGAAACACCATTCATTGGTAAGATCCAACATTGCTGTTGTAGTGGAAAACAATGAACGGAAACCAGATTGTTTTGGATTTATCAAGTTGTGTTTTGTTACATAGCTTTCTAGTTGGTGATATACAAGTTTTTCAAAAATACGAGCAACTGCTGAGATAACAGAAATGGGTCTATAATTGTTCGAATCACAACGGTCTCCTGTTTTGAATATTGGTGTCACTTTTGCCATTTTCCAGTCACAGGGGACTATATTGGC
Source organism: Chrysogorgia sp. JL179-B06 (assembly GCA_035772405.1). Taxonomy (NCBI): domain Eukaryota; kingdom Metazoa; phylum Cnidaria; class Anthozoa; order Scleralcyonacea; family Chrysogorgiidae; genus Chrysogorgia; species Chrysogorgia sp. JL179-B06. The sequence goes on from JAYKKM010000010.1 coordinate 1,224,836, forward strand.
TTCGAGTGAAAAATTGAATAGATCAGTTAACGATGCACATATATATGGTGCAGATATTTTCAAAATCTTGTTTGAAATTTTATCTACTCCAACTGCTTTTCCTGCATCACTGCTTTTGAGTAAATTTAGGACTTGAGAAGGAGAGACCTTTTCAAAGCTAAAAATTGAGTTGGTTGTAGGTAAATAATCTTTGAAAGATTTTTCATTTGACGGCGATGGTATTTTTGATGCCAGTTTAGGACCAATTTCAGTAAAATGAGTGTTAAGGGTGTTTGCAATATCCTTGGCAGATAGATAGATAGATAGATAGATAGATAGATAGATAGATAGATAGATAGATAGATAGATATATAGATATATAGATATATAGATATATAGATATATAGATATATAGATATATAGTAGAGTGCTGCGTAGACAGTGTTTTGAATATATAGCAAAGTGAAAAGGTGGTAAACTGCTAAGAATTTAGTGACGAGATACTGACGTTTCGAGCGGAGCCCTTCATCAGAGTAAGGGCTCCGCTCGAAACGTCAGTATCTCGTCACTAAATTCTTGGCAGTTTACCACCTTTTCACTTTGCTATAGATATATAGATATATAGATATATAGATATATAGATATATAGATATATAGATATATAGATATATAGACACAGATATATAGATATATAGAAATATAGATATATAGATATATAGATATATAGTAGAGTGCTGCGTAGACAGTGTTTTGAATATATAGCAAAGTGAAAAGGTGGTAAACTGCCAAGAATTTAGTGACGAGATACTGACGTTTCGAGCGGAGCCCTTCATCAGAGTAAGGGCTCCGCTCGAAACGTCAGTATCTCGTCACTAAATTCTTGGCAGTTTACCACCTTTTCACTTTGCTATAGATATATAGATATATAGATATATAGATAGATAGATATATAGATATATAGATAGATAGATAGATAGATAGATAGATAGATAGATAGATAGATAGATAGATAGATAGATAGATAGATAGATAGATAGATAGATAGATAGATAGATAGATAGATAGATAGATAGATATATAGACATATAGATATATAGATATATAGATATATAGACATATAGATATATAGATATATAGATATATAGATATATTGGCATTTCACTCGATCAAACTACATGTTGAAAGGATTTATGGTGAAGGAAAATTTCGAGTGTTGGAATACATACATTTTAAGACCAAACCGGGACCAGTTGCGAAAAATGCAGCTTAGCGGCCTTCCGGTAGGAATTGAACCTGCGACCCTGCGATTACTAGTGCAGCGCTCAACACTCGAAATTTTCCTTCACCATAAATCCTTTCAACATGTAGTTTGATCGAGCGAAATGCCAAAGAATCTTATCCCGGCATTACCACCATAAATACAGAGCTCTCGGCAACGGCTTCCGTAGCTCAGTGGTCAGAGCGCTGCACTAGCAATCGCAGGGTCGCGGGTTCAATTCCTACCGGAAGGCCGCTAAGTTGCATTTTTCGCAACTGGTCCCGGTTTGGTCTTAAAATGTATGTATTCCAACACTCGAAATTTTCCTTCACCATAAATCCTTTCAACATATAGATATATAGATATATAGATATATAGATATATAGATATATAGATATATAGATATATAGATATATAGATATATAGATCTATAAATATATAGATATATAGATATATAGATATATAGATATATAGATATATGGATATATGGATATATGGATATATGGATATATGGATATATTGATATATGGATATATGGATATATGGATACATGGATACATGGATACATGGATACATGGATATATGGATATATGGATATATGGATATATGGATATATGGATATATGGATATATGGATAGATGGATAGATGGATAGATGGATAGATGGACAGATGGACAGATGGACAGATGGACAGATGGACAGATGGACAGATGGACAGATGGACAGATGGACAGATGGATAGATGGATAGATGGATAGATGGATAGATGGATAGATAGATAGATAGATAGAAATTTTATTTAAACACGGTGGTTCTATCAGAAATTAAGAATTACAAAAGTATAAAAATTAAATCTGGTCTACCTAGAAGCCGTGTATACAACTTAACAAAAAACAATATTTACATATTTTTGTTCTTTTTAGTTTGATTATCTATTTACAACTATAATACAATTACTATAATACAGAGAAGCTACATATTGGAGCTATATATGGTTGTTGTCAATGCAGAAATCATGTCTTCTAATTTTCTGCTTAAATTTTGAGAAAGTCTTCTCGTTTTTGAGAGAAGTTGGCAATGAGTTCCAGAGCATGGATCCGGAAACTGCAAAACTTCTTTTGTAACTTTCAGTTCTAACATTTGGTATCTGAACATTTCTGTCGGATGACCTTGTGTTGTAATTGATTGAGCTAAATTGTTTCTCAAACATTTCAGACATATATGATGGGGCACAATTGTTTACAATATTGTGCATCATAATAGCTTTTTGATATTTCCTTTTTTGGATAAGAGATGACCATTGCAGATCAGAAAAAACGTCACACGTGTGGACAGTGTACGGTGCACCTGTAATGATACGAGCTGCACGATTTTGTAATTTTTGGAGTTGATCTGCCAACGTCTTGTCAATGCTATCCCACACAATACTGCAATAATTGAAGTGGGGTTCAACTATTGAGTTATAAACATTAATGAGAAGCTGGCGATTAAGGAATGGTTTGGCTTTTTTCAAAGCCCTTAAATTTGTTGAAACTTTCTTTTTGATGCTTTCTACATGACCTTTCCAAGTTAGAGAATCATCAATCTTTAGGCCTAAGCACTTAACCTCATGAGCCTGTTTTAAGGCAATACCATTAACTGATAAATCTAAATTTTCAGTAAGGGTGGCTAACCTTTGTCTGGAGCCAATTACCATAAATTCAGATTTAATTACATTCAGTGTGAGCTTATTAACACAAAGCCATTCAACTACACACTGAATATCATTTTGTAACATTGATTCAATCTCTTGAATGTTACAGCTTGATACAGTTAGGTTGGTATCATCAGCATACATTCTCGTTGAACTATATGTAACACAACTTGGTAAATCATTTATATATATTAGGAAAAGAAGTGGGCCTAAAATAGTCCCTTGTGGAACACCACAGGAAAGCTGTTGTGTATCAGATAGGGTGCCATTTACGGTACACATTTGCATCCGATCACTGAGATATGATTTAAACCAGGCAATAGCTGGCTGATCTAGGCCAAAATAATCCAACTTCTGCAGAAGTATTTCGTGATCAACAGTATCAAAAGCCTTTTTTAGGTCTAAAAATAGGGCACCATTAACAAGTTTCCTGTCAATATTGAAACACCATTCATTGGTAAGATCCAACATTGCTGTTGCAGTGGAAAACAATGAACGGAAACCAGATTGTTTTGGATTTATCAAGTTGTGTTTTGTTACATAGCTTTCTAGTTGATGATATACAAGTTTTTCAAAAATACGAGCAACTGCTGAGATAACAGAAATGGGTCTATAATTGTTCGAATCACAACGGTCTCCTGTTTTGAATATTGGTGTCACTTTTGCCATTTTCCAGTCACAGGGGACTATATTGGCATCGAGTGAAAAATTGAATAGATCAGTTAACGATGCACATATATATGGTGCAGATATTTTCAAAATCTTGTTTGAAATTTTATCTACTCCAACTGCTTTTCCTGCATCACTGCTTTTGAGTAAATTTAGGACTTGAGAAGGAGAGACCTTTTCAAAGCTAAAAATTGAGTTGGTTGTAGGTAAATAATCTTTGAAAGATTTTTCATTTGACGGCGATGGTATTTTTGATGCCAGTTTAGGACCAATCTCAGTAAAATGAGTGTTAAGGGTGTTTGCAATATCCTTGGCATTGGTAATGGACTCGGAAGGTGAAATATTAATTTTCTTAACTTCAGTGCCCTTAGCCTTTTTTCCCATAAGGTTGTTTAATACTTTCCATGTACCCTTTGGATTGCCCAAATTATTTTTAACTTCATTTTGGTAGTAAAGTTTTTTCGTCGTTCTCACCAACTGATTGACTTCATTTCTCTTTTCTTTGAAACGAAGCCAGTCAGCAGGTGAGTTAGATTTAGTTGCTTTTTTCTTGAATAAATCTCTGGCATACATTTCACGTTTGACTTCAGGGTTAATCCATGGAGATGGTTTGTTACGAATTCTCTTAGTTCGACATGGTGCATGTTTATCAAGGATAGTTTGCATAGTGTTTTTCCATTCTTCCCACTTATTGTTAATATTTTTATAATTGCTGGGAGTTGGCCAATTTGCATTTTTAATATCTTGTACAAATTTTAATTCATTAAAATTTTTGAAGCACCTAGTCTCTACAAATCGAGGAGATCCTCTCCGAATACCTATTTTACGGACTGCATAAATTAAGTTATGGTCACTGAATGAAGTGGTAATAACACCCCATTGAGTAAGACTTTCGGTATTATTTGTGATCACCAGATATGGATGGATAGATAGATAGATAGATAAAATTTATTTAAACACGGTAGTTCTATCAGAAATAAAAATTACAACAATTCCTAGTTCTGGTCTACCTAGAAGCCGTGTTATTGATAACTAGATATATTTACAAGATTTTTTTTTTAATTTTTTTTTTTAGGATTTTTGTTTTTAAAGATAAAGATATTTACAATATGTACAAAGGATATAACTAGATATTAATGTTGTCAATGCAAAAGTTATGGTTCCGAATTTCTTTCTTAAATTTTGAAAGACTTTTTTCATTTTTCAATGAGTCGGGTAAAGAATTCCACATAATAGGTCCGGACACACCAAAGCTATCGTAATAGCTTTTAGTTCTAACTTTTGATATTTGGATATTGTTTGATGTTCTGAGGTCATAAACAGTTGAACCAATCTGTTTTTCAGATATTTCAGTTAAATAGGATGGAGCTTGGCCATTAACAATTTTATGCATCATTATAGATTTCTGACATTTTCTTTTATGGTCTAGAGTTGACCATTTTAAGTCAGAAAACATATCATAAGTGTGCACTGAATATGGAGCACTTGTGATGATACGGGCTCGGTTTTGTAGCTTCTGAAGCTTGTCTGCAAGCGTTTTATCAATACTATCCCACACAACAGAACAATAACTAAAGTGGGGTTCAATAATTGAATAGTAAATACTTTTCAGAAGCTGCTGGTTAAGGAATGGCTTTGCTTTCCTCATAATACTTAAATTGCTTTTAACTTTCTTTATGATATTTTCAATGTGATTTTTGTAAGTCAAATTATCATCGATTGTAAGTCCTAAACATTTTAAAGCATGAGCCTGTTTTAAGGCAATGCCATTAATAGAAAGACTTAGACTGTCAGTTAGACTGGATATCCTTTGCCAAGAGCCAATCAACATGTATTCAGTTTTAATAACATTCAATGTGAGTTTATTAGCACAAAGCCATTCCGTCAAACATTCAGTATCCTTGTCTAACATAGTTTTAATTTCAGAGATACTAGAACCGGATGCAGTTAAGTTTGTGTCATCTGCAAACATTCTAGTCGAACTATGTTTAATACAATTTGGCAAATCGTTGATATAAATTAGAAACAGGAGGGGCCCCAGAACAGTTCCTTGTGGCACTCCACAGCAGAGTTGCTCTGGGTCTGATAGTCTTCCATTAACCGTGCACATTTGTACTCGTTTACTGAGATAGGATTTAAACCACTCAACTGCAGACTGATTTAAGCCGAGATATTGCAATTTCTTTATAAGGATTGTGTGATCCACTGTATCAAAGGCCTTTTTAAGGTCTAAGAATAGGACCCCATTTAAGAGTTTTCTATCAATGTTGAAACACCATTCATTGGTTAAATCTAGCATAGCTGTTGTGGTGGAAAACAAAGATCGAAAACCAGATTGCCTGGGATTAATGAAATTATTGTTGGTAACATAGTTCTCTAATTGTTCATACACAAGCTTTTCAAAAATGCGAGCGACCGCTGAGATAACTGAAATTGGTCTATAATTGTTTCTATCGCAGCGATCACCCACTTTGAAAATTGGAGTTACCTTGGCAATTTTCCAGTCACTTGGAACAATATTAGTTTCAAGTGACAAATTGAATATGGCACTCAATGATTCATAAATATATGGTGCACAATATTTTTAAAATTTTGTTGGAAAATTTATCAATACCTACAGCTTTTGCAACATCACTGGTTTGCAGAAGCTTCAGTACGCGAGAAGGTAAGATTTTTGTAAAGCAAAATGTAGAATCAACTTTTTTTAGATATTTTTCAAATGTTTTACCTTGAACTGGCGGTGGAATTTGTGATGCCAGTTTTGGCCCAATCTCTGTAAAATGGGTATTAAAAGAATTTGCAATGCCTTTGGCATCAGTAATAGATTCAGATGAGTTCAGCTTTATCTTAGGTATTTCTGAACTTTTTGTCTTTTTGCCCATCAAACTATTTAAAGCCTTCCATGTACCCTTAGGATTTCCTGAATTGTTTTTAATTTCCTCTTGATAGTAAGACTTTTTTGTCTTTTTCACCAACTGATTAACTGCATTTCTCTTTTCTTTAAAAAGCAGCCAATCAGCCGGTGAATTAGACTTAGTTGCTTTTTTCTTTAATATATCCCTGGTATACATCTCTTTTTTGAGATCTTGGTTGATCCAGGGGGATGTTGCATTACGAACTCTTTTGACTCGACATGGTGCATGTTGATCCAAAACAGTCCGCAATGTTGTTTTCCAGTCTTCCCATACATGGTTAATTTCATCAGAATCTTTTGGCATTGGCCAACTAGTGTTTTGAATATCTTGTATAAATTTTGCTTCATTGAAGTTTTTGAAGCTTCTAGTTTCAATGGATAGATAGATGAATTTCAATGGATGGATAGATAGATAGATAGATAGATAGATAGAAATTTTATTTAAACACGGTGGTTCTATCAGAAATTAAGAATTACAAAAGTATAAAAATTAAATCTGGTCTACCTAGAAGCCGTGTATACAACTTAACAAAAAACAATATTTACGTATTTTTGTTCTTTTTAGTTTGATTATCTATTTACAACTATAATACAATTACTATAATACAAAGAAGCTACATATTGGAGCTATATATGGTTGTTGTCAATGCAGAAATCATGTCTTCTAATTTTCTGCTTAAATTTTGAGAAAGTCTTCTCGTTTTTGAGAGAAGTTGGCAATGAGTTCCAGAGCATGGATCCGGAAACTGCAAAACTTCTTTTGTAACTTTCAGTTCTAACATTTGGTATCTGAACATTTCTGTCAGATGACCTTGTGTTGTAATTGATTGAGCTAAATTGTTTCTCAAACATTTCAGACATATATGATGGGGCACAATTGTTTACAATTTTGTGCATCATAATAGCTTTTTGATATTTCCTTTTTTGGATAAGAGATGACCATTGCAGATCAGAAAAAACGTCAGACGTGTGGACAGTGTACGGTGCACCTGTAATGATACGAGCTGCACGATTTTGTAATTTTTGGAGTTGATCTGCCAACGTCTTGTCAATGCTATCCCACACAATACTGCAATAATTGAAGTGGGGTTCAACTATTGAGTTATAAACATTAATGAGAAGCTGGCGATTAAGGAATGGTTTGGCTTTTTTCAAAGCCCTTAAATTTGTTGAAACTTTCTTTTTGATGCTTTCTACATGACCTTTCCAAGTTAGAGAATCATCAATCTTTAGGCCTAAGCACTTAACCTCATGAGCCTGTTTTAAGGCAATACCATTAACTGATAAATCTAAATTTTCAGTAAGGGTGGCTAACCTTTGTCTGGAGCCAATCACCATAAATTCAGATTTAATTACATTCAGTGTGAGCTTATTAACACAAAGCCATTCAACTACACATTGAATATCATTTTGTAACATTGATTCAATCTCTTGAATGTTACAGCTTGATACAGTTAGGTTGGTATCATCAGCATACATTCTCGTTGAACTATATGTAACACAACTTGGTAAATCATTTATATATATTAGGAAAAGAAGTGGGCCTAAAATAGTCCCTTGTGGAACACCACAGGAAAGCTGTTGTGTATCAGATAGGGTGTCATTTACGGTACACATTTGCATCCGATCACTGAGATATGATTTAAACCAGGCAATAGCTGGCTGATCTAGGCCAAAATAATGCAACTTCTGTAGAAGTATTTCGTGATCAACAGTATCAAAAGCCTTTTTTGGTCTAAAAATAGGGCACCATTAACAAGTTTCCTGTCAATGTTGAAACACCATTCATTGGTAAGATGCAACATTGCTGTTGTAGTGGAAAACAATGAACGGAAACCAGATTGTTTTGGATTTATCAAGTTGTGTTTTGTTACATAGCTTTCTAGTTGGTGATATACAAGTTTTTCAAAAATACGAGCAACTGCTGAGATAACAGAAATGGGTCTATAATTGTTCGAATCACAACGGTCTCCTGTTTTGAATATTGGTATCACTTTTGCCATTTTCCAGTCACAGGGGACTATATTGGCTTCGAGTGAAAAATTGAATAGATCAGTTAACGATGCACATATATATGGTGCAGATATTTTCAAAATCTTGTTTGAAATTTTATCTACTCCAACTGCTTTTGCTGTATCACTGCTTTTGAGTAAATTTAGGACTTGAGAAGGAGAGACCTTTTCAAAGCTAAAAATTGAGTTGGTTGTAGGAAATAATCTTTGAAAAGATTTTTCATTTGACGGCGATGGTATTTTTGATGCCAGTTTAGGACCAATTTCAGTAAAATGAGTGTTAAGGGTGTTTGCAATATCCTTGGCATTGGTAATGGACTCGGAAGGTGAAATATTTATTTTCTTAACTTCAGTGCCCTTAGCCTTTTTTTCCCATAAGGTTGTTTAATACTTTCCATGTACCCTTTGGATTGCCCAAATTATTTTTAACTTCATTTTGGTAGTAAAGTTTTTTCGTCGTTCTCACCAACTGATTGACTTCATTTCTCTTTTCTTTGAAACGAAGCCAGTCAGCAGGTGAGTTAGATTTAGTTGCTTTTTTCTTGAATAAATCTCTGGCATACATTTCACGTTTGACTTCAGGGTTAATCCATGGAGATGGTTTGTTACGAATTCTCTTAGTTCTACATGGTGCATGTTTATCAAGGATAGTTTGCATAGTGTTTTTCCATTCTTCCCACTTATTGTTAATATTTTTATAATTGCTGGGAGTTGGCCAATTTGCATTTTTAATATCTTGTACAAATTTTAATTCATTACAATTTTTGAAGCACCTAGTCTCTACAAATCGAGGAGATCCTCTCCGAATACCTATTTTACGGACTGCATAAATTAAGTTATGGTCACTGAATGAAGTGGTAATAACACCCCATTGAGTAAGATTTTCGGTATTATTTGTGATCACCAGATCGATTAATGTTTTAATTTGCTCTGTTACTCTGGTTGGTTCTACAATTAGCTGGGACAACTGGTAATTATTTAACAATTGATCCAGTTTTTGTGTATGTGAAGCAGTTCTGGATTAAATTAAATCACAGTTCAAATCTCCTAAAATGTAATATTCTTTGTATTTTGGGTCAATTTTTTTGATAATGTCTTCAAACTTGTCAAACAGTTCATCTGGAGATTTGGGCGGTCTATACCATGTAGTTACTAAAAATGGATTTGAATTTGGCTTTTTTATTTCAACTGTAATCATTTCTAAATCACTGTCTTCAAGATCATGTTTTCTTGTAAAATTAATAGTCTCGAATATAAATGCAGACCCCACCGCCATGTTTGTTCCGATCTTTTCGGGTGCATGTATAGCCTGAAAGGTGTATTAATGAATCAGTATCATACTGATCTAATTTGGTTTCGTTTATGGTTAAAACATCAAAAGAACCATCTGCTACATATATTTGTAGCTCGTCAATATGTTTAGGAAGACTATTAATATTTAACAAGCCCATTTTAAATCCCCTAATTTTGGAAAGGTCAATTTCATCATTTGAGGTTGGGAATGATGGTGAGCATGGATTTGTTAGTTGATCTGCATTGACAACATTATATCAATAATTAATTAACTTTCTAAAATTACTAGCTAGAGTATGAATACCTTTAGGGTTAAGGTGTAATCCTCCAGCATTTAAGCAGTTTTCATGGATATTGTCATTGTTTAGAAATTCAAAATCACTTTGTTCACAAAAGTTTTTGAGTAAATCATTTACCTCTGATACCTTCATATTGAGGGTTTTGTTATCATTTCTCTGGATAACAGAAGATTTTGTGATATCCACAGCTGGTTGTTCTTTCTTGATGACATCAACAAGTTTACTTATATATAGATATATATATATATATATATAGATATATAGATATATAGATGTATAGATGTATAGATGTATAGATGTATAGATGTATAGATGTATATAGATGTATAGATGTATAGATGTATAGATGTATAGATGTATAGATGTATAGATATATAGATATATAGATATCGGGTTCAATTCCCATGCAACCAGAAGGCCTTAAAGTTGCATTTTTCGCAACTGGTCCGGTTTGGTCTTAAAATGTATGTATTCCAACACTCGAAATTTTCCTTCACCATAAATCTTTTCAACATGTAGTTTGATCGAGTGAAATGCCAAATATTACCCATAATATACCCAGAATCTTATCCCGGCATTACCATATATACAGAACTCGTGACTAGGCTCTCGGCAACGGCTTCCGTAGCTCAGTGGTCAGAGCACTGCACTAGCATCGCAGAGTCGCGGGTTCAATTCCCAACCAGAAGGCCTTAAAGTTGCATTTTTCGCAACTGGTCCCGGTTTGGTCTTAAAATGTATGTATTCCAACACTCGAAATTTTCCTTCACCATAAATCTTTTCAACATATAGATATATAGATATATAGATATATAGATATATAGATATATATATAGATATATAGATATATATATAGATATATAGATATATAGATATATAGATATATAGATATATAGATATATACATCTACCCATCTATACATCTATACATCTATACATCTATACATGTATCTATCTATAATAATGGCGGACGGTCACGTTTCTTCGAGCTCCTATGACGATGATGTACAGTACAGAGTAAATCTAACGATATTTCACAAACAAAATTCCCTCTATCTACCGTAACAGCTCGTAAGGGAGTACAAATTAAATGGCTAGGTGATTTTGATCAACTAAAATCCTTCGCTGTGTCTATTCTAAAGCTGGAAGGTGTTTGGTCAACGACTCAGAACAATGGTGGTTTTCATATTCTGAAGTGTGATTCCGCAACCTTATCGTTTTACCCTGGTAGGCTACTAAAACGATCAATGTTCAGGGAGCTACAAAAGACGAAGTTAAACGAATAATTTTATCTTGTGTCTCAGTGCCCAACGAATGGTCTGACTGTGAGAAGACAAACAGTGAAGACAAAGCGGATTTGGTTGAGATGACCGAAGATGTCACCGCTTCTTTACCAAGTCAAATTAGTTGTCTGCTCCCTGAAGCGATAAATGTCAGTGATTCTCTTCCCGAGATTTCAAACTGCAAACATTATTGTTCTGATTGTCAAAAAGATTCTATGCTTACAAATTCTCTTATGGAGAGGCTTGAAAATCTTGAACGAAAATTTACATCATCATTAAAATCGCCTTCGTTTGATGAAGTTCAACTGTTGTCCGAACTTCATCGAGTTAAAGAAGAAAGAGATAGCCTATTGACTACGTTGAGGCTGCTCATGAAAGACGTAAATCCAACTGTTGAAAAGAAATCATCCGAATCGAGCAAAGCAGTCAATGACAACGAGTCTTCGGGTAATCACGGCCGTCGTGCCGCAAAGCGAAAGGGCTCTTCATTTGTTGGTCAACACGAGGGTCAACGTAATGGAGAAAATTATATTCCTCACAAGCAAGCTACTGCCGAGGATAATGCCGAGGCTCCTCCATCTATCGATCATCACGAAAGTCGTTCTCAAGAGAAAAGCAGCATTCCTCAAAGCGAAGTTGTGGTTTTGGGTGACTCTTTAACGAAATACATAAACGGCCATCGTTTATCCAAAAAAATGAAAGTAAAATCTATCTCTTTCCCTGGTGCATCCATTGAAGATATGGAAGATTTTGCTAAAACCATTTATAAGGAAAAAGCCGCGTAAAGTTATCATTCACGTAGGAACAAATAACTTGAAGGATAAACCGAAGCAGATCAAGCAGAAGATTATTCAATTGGCAAAGAACATAAAGACTCAACATCATACCGTTGAAATTGCCGTATCCTCGTTAATTCATCGAACTGATGATAGCTCTCTAAATAATGCTGTGGATAAGGTAAATGAATTATTAGAGAATTCTTGTTCTGATGAAAACTTTGAATTTATTAATAATAATAATATAAAGCAAGATTGTCTTAATTCAGGAGGTTTACATCTGAACTTGAAAGGGACAATCAGCTTAGCCGCAAATTTTAGAAAGTTTATTAATAATTGTTTAGTTTAGTTTAGTTTAGTTTAATGAATTTGCCATAAATTACAAAGTATCTTTATAAATATATGACAGGAGTTTGAACAGGACTTGCGTCCCAATTGCAACAGAACCCCTTTACATAAAACTCCGAAAAATATCGGAGAAATAACAATAAATTGTAGAATCGAATAAATAAATAAATAAATAAGCGAGTAGGTAATACTATACTAAGGAGGACAATAGTCCAAGCACTTAGATGAATAAAGGTTATAAATGGCAGTCTTGAATGTTCGAATGGAATCGCACTGTTTCACCTGAGATGGCAAGGTGTTCCAAAGTTCGGCTGTTCTTATGAAGTACGTTTTCCTGTAATAATCTTGCTTATGCTTTATAATTAGATTATAGTTATTTATGTCATAATTACGTGTTCGATACCCAGGCTCGAACACTGTCAAATGTTTATTAATGTCAGTGATTACCAAGCCATTTCTCGATTTGAAGAAAAATGTTAAGTCTGAAATTTGTCTACGGTATTCTAAAGGCAGTAAGTTTAGTTTGGTCAATCTATCAATATACTTCATATCTTCAGGATGGTTTAGAATAAACTTGGTAGCTCTTCTCTGGACATTTTCGATTAATTTCACGTATTTCTTAGTGTAAGGCGACCAAAGACTACTACCATATTCCAGCTTGGGTCGTACAAGAGCACAGTATATTATTTTTCTAGTTTGTATATCCTGCAAATCACGGAAAATCCTTTTCATTAACCCAAGAGTCCTGTTAGCTTTAACAACAATTTTCTCAATATGAGATACGGTTGGTGCAAATATCGCTTCACAACCCCTTAGATCGCCTGAAATTAATTATTTGGATAGTATATTGTCCCGCTCTCGTGGTTTTAAGATGGCTTTGTTAAACATTAATGGGCTCAGTAAACATATTGATGAATTGAGAGTCCTAATGAATGACAAACCATTAGATGTATTATGTATAAATGAGAGTAAGTTGGATAATGTTACTACGAATGAATTATTGAGTTTAGTGGGTTATAATTTAGTGCGAAGAGATAGGAATAAATTTGGAGGAGGTGTTTGTGTTTATTTGCGGGACTCAATAAATTATACAAGGCGACATGATCTTGAAGAAAATGAATTAGAAATTATTGCTCTTGAAATCATGAAACCAAATTCACAACCATTTCTTGTTATTAACTGGTATAGACCCCCAAATAGTCCAGTTATAATATCAGATCAGTTTGAAAACGTTTTGGATATGATTGATAATCAATACAAAGAAATTTATATACTGGGTGACTTGAATTGTAATTTACTTTCTAACCCCCTTGGGAGTCACACCGATTCTATGTTGGATATTTTGTTAAATTATCAATTGTCTCAACTAATAAATGAACCAACGAGAGTAACGTCTAATTCCAAATCACTGATTGATTGGTTTATTACAAATAATTCGGATTGTTTAATAACTTTTGGAGTTTATCCACTTTCAATTAGTGATCATAATTTGATTTATGCTATTAGAAAAATTGGTTTACCAAAGGGACAGCCACGTTATACGGAATGTAGAAATTTCAAAAATTTTAATCAAGCATCATTTCTATCTGATTTAAAATCTGTTCAATGGCCTGTCATTGAGCAGCTTAGTGATGTTAATATTGCTTGGGGAGCTTGGAAAAAAGTTTTTCTCGATCTCATAGATAAGCATGCGCCTTGTCGTAGTTTTAGAGTCCGTAATAAACCATCTCCATGGTTAACGTCAGAATTAAAAAAGTTGATGTTTGATCGTGATCATTTAAAGAAAAAAGCTGTAGTTTCAAATAACCCTGATGATTGGTCTCTATATAAAAAGCATAGAAATTTCGTTAATTGTCAGATCAAAAAAGTGAAACGGGAATATTATCTCACTGAAATTGAGAAAAATTCGGGAGATTCGAAAGCTACTTGGAAAATTTTGAATGATGCAATGGGTAAAAAATCTCAAAACACAACCATTAATGAAATTATAACCTCATCAGGTGAAATTATAAGAGAACCCCATGATATTGCTGATCATATTAATTCACATTTTGTTAATATTGGTCCAAAATTAGCTTCTGAAGTTCCCTTCTCAATTGATTCTTCAAGGCCAGAGGACTATTTATCCCAAACAAATTCAAGATTTGAATTTTCCAGGATTGGTAATAATAGTGTTCTCAAGTTAATTCAAAAATTGAATCTGCGTAAAGCCTCTGGCCTTGACAACATTTCAAACAAAATACTTAAACTTGCAGGCCCATTTATTTTCAAATCCCTCACAAGCATTTTCAATTTGTCAATTGAATGTAAAGTATTCCCAGATGATTTGAAAATTGCGAGGGTTTTTCCATTGTATAAATCTGGCAAGCAAAATGATGTTAATAACTACAGACCAATTTCAGTCTTATCGACAATAGTTCGCTTATTTGAGCGATTAATATATAATCAATTTTTCTCATACTTATCAGAAAATGAGCTTCTTGTCTCACGTCAATCTGGCTTTCGATCCTTGCACTCAACACTAACTGCGCTCCTTGATATGACAAATCAGTGGTGTTTTAATATTGATAAAGGCATGGTCAATGGTGTCATATTTTTAGATCTTAAAAAAGCTTTCGACACCATTGATCATGAAATTTTACTGATGAAATTAGCTTATTATGGAGTGGATAATAAAAGTGTTGAGTGGTTTGGATCGTACTTGTCCAATAGACAACAAATTTGTCAAGTTAATGGCACTTATTCTGAAAAAAAGTCCATTAGATGTGGGGTTCCACAAGGGTCTATCCTTGGACCTATACTGTTCCTAATTTACATCAACGATATATCTAAATGTTTAGATTACAGTGTGGGTAGACTATTTGCTGACGATACCAACATGACCTTCATAGGACACAATTTGGAAAATATTCAAGCTCAAATGACTAGTGACCTAAACAAAATTTCCAATTGGCTTTGTGTTAATAAACTAACTCTAAATGTTTTGAAAACAGAGTTTATGTTGATTGGTTCTCGACAGAAGCTGGCAGTTCTTGAGGGTAATGTTGCATTGTCTGTAGGTGGCTTATCCTTATGTAAAGTTGGAACAGTGAAATGTTTGGGGGTCAATATTGATGAATATTTAACTTGGGACAAGCACATATATAGTAGGCTATTAGATTAAAAGTAACACGGAATCTTGGAGTACTTAAAAAAGTAAGAGATTTTCTAAATGTTAACTGTTTATTGTCCCTATACAATGCTATTATTGAACCATATTGTTCAATTGTTTGGGATAGCATTAGTGATTCTCTAGAAAGTAAACTACAAAAATTGCAAAATCGAGCAGCCCGTATTATTACTAAATCCTCATACTTGAAGTCGTCTTCACTGATTCGATATGAACTGGGTTGGCTGACTATCAAAGAAATGAGAAATAAACATAAGGCAATCTTAATGTATAAAATAATGAGTGGCCTTGCTCCTTCATATTTATCTGAAATGTTTACCTTTAGTTGTAGTTCAGATTATTATAATCTGCGCCAATCTAATTCCACTCTTGCACTTCCAAAAAATTCAACAAATTATTACAATTCAAGCTTTGCGTATACAGGTGCTAAAATCTGGAATTCTCTTCCAGATGACTGTAAAAATGCATCTTCCTTAGAAAAGTTTACAAAAAAGCTTGGGCTGTGATTCATTAGTTATTTGCACCAACCTAGTAGGATTTGTAATTTTTGGATATTTGTAATTTTTGGATATTTTTAAATAAGAAAAAAAAATGTATTTAGTACTAATTATTGATATATTGCACGGCTTTTAGGTAGACCAAATTTGATTGTATATATGACTATATATGTTCAAACTTTGATAAAATTACCGTGCTTAAATAAATTTTTCAAATCAAATCAAATCTATACATCTATACATCTATACATCTATACATCTATACATCTATACATCTATACATCTATACATCTATACATCTATACATCTATACATATATACAGCTATACATCTATACATCTATACATCTATACATCAACACGTGTGACGTTTTTTCTGATCTGCAATGGTCATCTCTTATCCAAAAAAGGAAATATCAAAAAGCTATTATGATGCACAAAATTGTAAACAATTGTGCCCCATCATATATGTCTGAAATGTTTGAGAAACAATTTAGCTCAATCAATTACAACACAAGGTCATCTGAAAGAAATGTTCAGATACCAAATGTTAGAACTGAAAGTTACAAAAGAAGTTTTGCAGTTTCCGGATCCATGCTCTCGAACTCATTGCCAACTTCTCTCAAAAACGAGAAGACTTTCTCAAAATTTAAGCAGAAAATTAGAAGACATGATTTCTACATTAACAACAACCATATATTTTTCCAATATGTAGCTTCTCTGTATTATAGTAATTGTATTATAGTTGTAAATAGATAATCAAACTAAAAAGAACAAAAATATGTAAATATTGTTTTTTGTTAAGTTGTATAAACGGCTTCTAGGTAGACCAGATTTAATTTTTATACTTTTGTAATTCTTAATTCCTGATAGAACCACCGTGTTTAAATAAAATTTCTATCTATCTATCTATCTATCTATCTATACATCTATACATCTATACATCTATACATCTATACATCTATACATCTATACATCTATACATCTATACATCTATACATCTATACATCTATACATCTATACATCTATACATCTATACATCTATACATCTATACATCTATAATCTATACATCTATACATCTATACATCTATACATCTATACATCTATACATCTATACATCTATACATCAGCCATACATCCATACATCCATACATCCATACATCCACACATCCACACATCCACACATCCACACTTCCACACATCCACACATCCACACATCCACACATCCACACATCGATACATATATACATATATACATATATACATATATACATATATACATATATACATATATACATATATACATATACACATCAGGGGTGGATCCAGACTAGTTCAACTAGTTTCCGGAAACTAGTCACATTTTGATAAAAAATAAAAATTAACAATGTATTTCTAAAGTTATTTTTATTGATATTTTTACTTTTCACCGTGCGCAGTTGCTTGCACGTCTATTTTGCTAAATGATAGCCTGTATTATAGGTTTTTGGGGGAGGGGGAGGGCAAAATGGAGCGATCGAGCGCCGCGCGTGGAATAATCGTGTGGAAATCTCAGGCAATTAGAGTGAACTAGTCAAAACTGTCTCCTATTGGTTAATCGCCTTCAACCCAATTAGAGTGAACTAGTCATGAACTAGTCAGATCATATAAATACGAAATGCCTCTCGCGTAGTCGCGTGGACAACCAGTTTGTCGAAGGAAGACTGTTTTCCTTTCAATATAATGGACTTGTTTACCAAACGATTGGCCGGTTTTCAGCTCCCGATAAAATTACGCTATATTCCAAATATCTGGAAACCAGACCAGCAGTTGTTTGTTATTCCTCAAACGTGCGAGGCTGTGGGCACGAAGGTTCAGGTTTGAATGGCTCGTGCGCTTCCCTTGGCTTGTTTATTCGAAGAAACCATGCCTTTGTTTAATTTTGATGGAGGGAAGAATGGCAACAAATTGAATATTCAAATTATTCAAATCTCCCCTTACGTTCTGGACCACTGCTTGTTCGAAGTTTCAAAGTTATGCGGTAGTATTGCAATGGCGGATTTTATGGCCAAATATATGACAAGGCGAGCGGTTTTCCTGCAACGAATTAATGAAAACCGCGAGAAGATGAAGTCCATCATTACGACCGTGATTTTCTTTGCCAGAGTAATAAGGAAGGAGAGATAACAACCCAGACGATGCCATCTTCCAAGTGTTATTTCAATTTGCTATCCAGATGACCAGATGCTGAACTAACATGATTTTCAACCATTTAACCTTCCTACTTGCTATCCAGAATTCCAGATACTGAACTAACATGATTTTCAACTATTTAGCCTTCCTAGTTGCTATCCAGATGTTGTACTAACATGATTTTCAACTATTTAACCTTCCTACTTGCTACCTGTATTTGACCTTCCTACCTGCCATCGAGTTGCTGAACTCACATGATTTTCAACTATTTGACCTTCCTACCTGCCGGCATATGATTTTCAACTATTTAACCTTCCTACTTGCTATCCAGATACTGAACTAACATGATTTTCAACTATTTAACATTCCTACCTGCCATCCATGGGCTGAACTAACATGATTTTCAACTGTTTTACCTTCCTACCTGCTATCCAGATACTGAACTAACATGATTTTCAACCATTGAACATTCCTACCTGCCATCCAGGGGCTGAACTCACATGATTTTCAACTACCTGTATTTGACCTTCCTACCTGCCATCCAGGGGCTGAACTCACATTATTTTCAACTATTTGACCTTCCTACCTGCCATCGAGGTGTTGAACTCACATGATTTTCAACTATTTGACCTTCCTACCTGCCATCAAGGTGCTGAACTCACATGATTTTCAACTATTTGACCTTCCTACCTGCCATCGTTGTGCTGAACTAACATGATTTTCAACTATTTAATATTCCTACCTGCCATCCAAGGGCTGAACTTAGTGTTGAACTGATGCAGCCATTAATTTGAAAACACTACATATGTACTGTGCTTTAAATGTTTGAAATTATGGTATTATTTGAAATTAAGGTTAATTTTGAAAAACCAGGTCAGGGTTACTAACTATTATTCATTATAACATATTTTTACCAGTCACCATCCGACAGTAGAAGTAGTACAAAATTACTGTGTTACAAATTGATTTGGTAGAGGGAATGCAATAATTGAAAAAGTGTTCGCATTGAAGTGTACTATGATGAGGTAGACTATAGTTAGGGTGTTTATGACCTTAATATTTTATATTTACTATTAAGACTGCCCTCAAAATGCAGGAACTAGCATTTCAGAGCCTTAGAAAATCAAAAAAAATTATATAAACATAAATGTCACTCTTCCATAAGTATAAATTACTGTAAAACCCTACTAATTTTTATTCCAACTGTAAATTTAGACATGTATTCACGTTTTCTGACCTTCCTGAGTTCTGTAAAATCTTCCCACAAAATGCAGGAAATGGCATTTCAGAGACTCTAGATTTCAAAATTTTCCGGGGGGGCATGCCCCCCCAACCCCCCTAGAAATCTCGTGCCTTTGGCACTCGATTCTCGCGCCTTCGGCGTTCGGAAACTAGTCACAAAAAAGATTTCTAGGTGGGTTGGGGGCATGCCCCCCCGGAAAATTTTGAAATCTAGAGTCTCTGAAATGCCATTTCCTGCATTTTGTGGGAAGATTTTTGAAGTGTGAAAATGTGCATTCGTATAGCAACACACGCAATATGCCGAGATTCGTTCAATACTGACAAGAGCTTGGAAATATAAGGCAAACCAAACGCAGACAATTGTTGACTTCAATTCCCATTTACTTGACGTAAAACTACATAAATGTACAAAGGCAAAGCCTATATAACATGACGTTATAAACATAAAGTGAACGTAAACGTATTGTAGAAATACACAGAGGAAATACAAATATAAATATGATTCTCTTACCGAATTTCCCTTCTTAGTGTCGCTACCGTACTAACATATATACACACAAGGTTATACAAAACAAACCAAACTTGTTCGCAGTTCGCATATTATATACTTTTGGTCGTGTTCGCATCTAAACTTTCCTTTCCCGCCCTTTGGTCGTGTTCGCATTGAAGAGACTGGGACTTAGTAACCGTATGATCGTGCTCACAGCTACATGGCTCCCTTAAATTGCTCAAAACAATTTACATCAAACTAAAACAATTTGTTAATCAACAGTTTAAAGTTAATTCGTTGGCTCCTTGTCGGGGATTTACTGATCTGGAATACTAGCGTTTTCGGCTCTCAGGAGCAACACCAGTTTTTGGATCGGTCGCTCCAAGACGGTTGTAGCTCGAACTCTCTGTCCTCTTTTGTTGAGTAAGGGATCGCTTAAGATCAGCTTAACTCTTCTCACGAACCCATCTTCATCAGTGTACGCCTGTTCAACGCGAGCCTTTCGCCAACGGTTACGAGGGGTGATATCCTCTTTCATCAGCACGATGTCGCCTGCACGCATATTTCTACGAGGGTTCACCCATTTCTGCCTTTCTTGGAACGAGCAAAGAAATTCCTTTCTCCAGCGTAACCAGAACTGGTTTACAAGATACTGAACTCGTCGCCATCTCTTTACAAGGTAGACATCTGCTCGTTGGAACTCTCCTGGTGGTGCCAACAGGAATCGTGACTTCATGGTCAGTAGGTGGTTAGGGGTAAGTGGTTCCATTGCATCAGGTGAGTTGAGATGATCGACAGTAAGTGGTCTGCTATTCACTATAGCTTCCGCCTCGCACATGAATGTTCTGAGTGACTCTTCGTCTAATTGCATTCCGGATTGGTCTAGCAGAGCATTAAGAACATTTCGCACCGTTCTTATCTGCCGTTCCCACACCCCACCTGCGTGGCTCGCCGTAGGGGTGTTCATCTTAAATTCGAACCAGTCGCACTCTTTCTCCAACAGGAATTCTTGTACTTTGCCATTGTTCATCTCAGTCAAGGCTTCCTTCAGTTCTCGTTGGGCGCCGACAAGGTTTGTTCCTTGGTCTGATCTCAGTTGTCTAACAGGACCACGCCTGGCGAGAAAACGACGAAGTGCATTGATAAAGGAATCCGTTTCCAGTGATTTCGCTGTTTCCAAGTGGATTGCGCGGGAGGCTAGACACGTGAATAGAACTCCGTATCGTTTAAGTTCTTTCCGTCCTTCCTTGATACGCCAAGGACCAAAATAATCCACGCCGCAGAACGTGAAAGGGGGCACCGGTTCCAGCCTGTCGTTAGGGAGATCGGCCATTTTTTGTTCTTGGACAGTGCCACGAAGCTTTTGGCAAAGGACACAGTCGGCGATGTGACGAGCGACTGCGGAACTGCCACCAATAATCCAGAAGCCGTTCGATCGGATTTCGTTCAGGGTCATCCCACGTCCTTGATGGCTTATTCGTTGGTGATAATGTCGTATAACCAGCGATGATACGTGTCCCTTTCTTGGTATAATAACTGGATGTTTGACGTGATAAGGAATACTGGCGCGTTTGATGCGGCCACCGACTCGGAGGACGCCTTCGCTGTCAAGGAACGGGTTCAGTCGGTGTAGGCAACTTGTTTTCTTCATTGAATCCTTGAGTTTCCTAACACGAAGTCTGTTCGTAGGAGGGTTTTGGAATGAGCGTAAAATGCTTAGCTCTTCTGGGAATGCGTCTTCTTGGACCATCTTTATAATTCTAGTCTCGGATTGACGCAATGCTTCCACGTTGGACTGCTGGTACGACAGTACATTTGTCTCCTCTTGGTTCTGAGACCTTGAGCACCGGTTCTTCAGTAGATTCTGAAATCTTAAGCAGGTTGCAATAGCTCTTTTCGCACGATGCCATTCAGAGAAGTATTCAAGACGTTTCAGAATACTTGGTAATTTCGCATCGGATATTTGGGTGACAAGAGATTTCACCTTTTTGACTTCGGGATCCTCTGTGGAGAGTGGCTGATCTTCGACATTCGCTTGGTTGATTTCAGACTCCCAAAGGAACGCAGGGCCTGTAAGCCATCGATGGTTGTGGATCAGTTCGTGAGCACTCACAGCTCGTGATGCTTCGTCTGCAGGGTTTTCTTTGCTCTCGACGTATCTCCATTGGCTGGTGGAGGTATTATCTCGAATCTGTTGCACTCTATTGGCGACGAATATGTGGAATCGACGTGCCTCGTTGCTGATGTAGCCGAGTACTACCTTGCTATCTGTCCAGAACACGTCGACGATCTTGTCGTACTCGAGCTCCTTGTGTAGCATAGTGCTAACCTTCACTGACACCAAGGCTGCTGTCAATTCCAGGCGTGGAATCGTAACGGTCTTCAATGGGGAAACGCGAGACTTTCCAATTACAAATGCGTAGTGAACTTCATCTTGTTGGTTAACCAAACGTAGGTAGGAACACTGTCCGTATCCGGTTGTACTGGCGTCGGAGAAATGGTGCAGTTCGATGGCTTTCAATTCTTCGAAGTTATCTGGTTTCAAACATCTCTTGACCTTCAAGTCGTTGAGAAGGAGGAGGTCGTTTCTCCATTTCTCCCATCTACGTTCGATCGGCTCGGGTACTGGATCATCCCAATTGGTTTTATCACGACATAGCTCTTGGAGGATTTGTTTCCCAGTTAGAAGGAGAGGGGCCACAAATCCCAAGGGATCGTAGATTGAACTGATAGTTGAGAGAATTCCTCGTCGAGTCAAAGGCTTATCTTGTAAAGTTATTCGCAACTGAAAGGCATCTGATTCTATACACCAGTGAACTCCTAGTGCTCTTTCCATCAGAAGGCGGTCGTTATGAAGGTTGAGGTCCTTGAGTCCAGGTGTTCTGTCTTCAAGAGGAATCGTCGCAATTACTTCTTTCGAGTTTGAAACAAACTTATGAAGTCGTAATCCTCCTCGGGCGCATATCTCTTTGGTCTGCTGAATCAGCGAAATGGCGCCAGACACTGAAGTGACTGACTTTAGTCCGTCATCGACGTAAAAGTCATCTCGGATAAAGTTCGCTGCTTCCGTTCCAAATTCTTCTTCGTGATCGTTGGCTATTTTCTTCAGCCCGTAATTCGCGCACCCGGGGGAGGATCCTGCGCCGAACAGATGGACGGTCATTCTGTGTTCCACCGGAGGTTTCGTTGTATCTTCGCTCTCCCACCAGAGGAACCGCAGAAAATCTCGATGAGCTGTGTCGACCTTGAATTGATGGAACATGGCTTCCACGTCGCACATGAACGCGATCGGATTCTGCCTGAATCTGCACAAAACACCCACGAGTCCGTTGGTAAGATCGGGACCTTGTAGCAAATGACGATTCAACGACTCGCCCTTGTAGTTAGCGCTGCAATCAAACACTACACGTATCTTGTTGGCTTTCTTCGTATGAAACACGCCGTGGTGAGGAATGTACCATACCCGACCGTTCTCGTTGGTAAGTTCCTCTTCTGGTACTCTTTCGGCGTAACCCTTTTTAATAAGGTCGTTCATGAAGCCAAAGTAGAGGTTGTGATACTGTTCGTCGTTCTCGAGGCGAACCTTTAGCTTATCCAATCGACGTGATGCGAGCGATTTGTTGTTAGGCATTCTTAAGGATTCTTCACGAAAGGGCAAAGGCATTTGGTAATGACCGTCGTCTCTCTGACGAATTCCATGTTCCATTATTGACAGGAACTTCTTATCATCTTGTGATATTGGCTGTTCATTCTTCTTTCCTTCGGAAAAGTCAAGTTCCATCATTTGATTTAACTGAAAGGGGTTAATCACTTCCTTCACGGTGGTCTTGACGGAGAAGGTACACACCCTTTGATCTGGCTCACTCGATACTGGAACTGTGCGCGTTATTACTTGATGTGTAGTAGCTGTTGGATCCTCGTCCAATTCTTCGATAGTTTGCAAGTGTACGTTACCAACAATTCCCCAGCCCAAATCAGTCTTCTGTGCGTACGGCTCATTTCCGCTGCCTGACACGACTTCGCGAGGCATAATGGCTTGAGGGCAGTTCGATCCAATGAGTAATCCAACTTCCACATCGTGTCGATAGGGGGCCAACTCTGGAGCGATGCCTTCGAGGTGCTCCCAGTGGCGTGCCATTTCAGGGCGTGGGATCTGAGATCGTTTAACTGGAATCTTCGTAGAGGAGAACGTACGGGGAAGTCGTATGGAGGTGCTACGGTTGAAATCGCTCACGACTAGACCTTTAATCTTGTGGCTTAGTATCGTTTCATTGTCGGCGTGCATGGTTGACAGGGAGAGCTGTGTCTCGGGTCCTTCGACGTTAAGATGATCCAGGGTGTTCTGAGATATAAATGTCGTGTCCGATTGGTCGTCTAGGAGTGCATATATCAACTTCTCATTATTAGGATTCTCAGAATGATGTATCCAAACAGGCACTATCATGGAGCTAATTCGAGCTTGGTTTTCATCGTTCCTAGAACACGATTTGGTGCAGTGAACTGTTTGTGTTCCGGTCTCTGATTGTGTTTTGACAATCGTAGTTTCCTTCGCGTTCTTATTGAAATCTCCAGAGAGATGTTGGATGTAATTTGCCGCAAATATCGCAAGTTTTTCTCCTCTTGCATTCCCTCGATGTATGACCTGGCTTTAGGCAACCGTAACAAAGTCCCTTTGCCTTAGCGAATTCCTTTCTTTCCTGTACGTCCATTTTACGATACTTATGACATGAATCTAGTTCGTGGGATTCTTTACAAAGCGCACAGGTATTCGAAATTGGCTTATGATGAACTTTATCTTCAGATCCCGTTGCGAAGGATCTTCCATTTTCTGCTCCGTTTCGTGGCTTGAACTTGGGAAAACGGCTATTTTGGAAAGCCCTTTTTGGAAAACGACCATCTTTATTTTCTTCTTCTTTCTTGGTCTGTCGGAGGTTTACAGGGTCGCAAGCGATGTTGGATTCATTGACCAGATATCGAACAAACTCTGTGAATGGTGGAAAGCTTTTCTTCTCCTCCTTCCATTTGTAAGCCAATCGTCCCCATCTCATCTGGGCCCACTTGGGAAGTTTTTATGACATTTTCTGATTTTCTTGATCATCGTTCAGAACGTTGAGACTACCGATTTTCTCCATCGCCTTTTCACATTGGACTAGGAAATCTGAGTACTTTCTAAGTCCCAAGCTATCGTAGGGAGCGATTTGTAGCCACTCTTCAAGTCTCTTTCGGAATGCAGATGCCACTGCAAATGAATCGCCAAATCGCTTCGATAACATTTCATTGGCCTTTTGATAAGCATCTTCCCCATCTAAGAGCATAAATCCGTCGACCACTTCCTTGGCTTCACCCTTGACGTATTTTCCCAGAAAATGGAGCCGTTCTGCAGGGTTGACTGCTCTACTTTCAATAAGCGTCTCGAACGCCTTTAGCCAAGTTGGGTACTTCAGTGGATTACCATCGAAAATACCTGGTTCCGGTAAAGGTAGTCGATTCTGATTCTGGGCTTGAAGTAACTTGGTGATAACAGTAAGGTGACCTTGAAGTAAATTAGGATTTCCAAGGGCATCTGTGCTATGATCAATAGGAATGTCCGCGTCCTTAAGAGGGATCGTCGCGAAGGTAGAGGATCCAATAGTATTAGGAAGGAATACCGAAGCACGGGCATCAAGGTTGGGCGAGACTTGGACAAACGGTTCCTTCATGATATGTTGAGCGGTTGGAGACGTCGTCAAGTTATTTTGAGATGCACGAGCCTTCGGTGTGTGTTCGGTTTCGGTCACCTTGTCGTGGGATGTCGATACGCCAGGTTGGCATTCAAGAAATTTCTGTATGTGCTCTTGCTTAGCGTCGCCGTAATCATCGCCATGAAGCACCGGAGAAGCATTGTCATTCTCAAATCTTGTGCAGACGTCGATCCTTGCTTCCTTTTCCACTAACTCTTCCTTGATTTTGAATTTCTCTCTAGAAATTTCGACTTGTTGCTTGACCATTTTTTCTTCCCTCAGAATCTCTTGCTTTCTTTTTTCTATTTCCTCCAGAGCCTGCGAGTTAAGTATGTCTAACTCTTGCCTCTCCTGTATAAGTTTTATTTTGGCTTTCAAGGTTGCTATTTATTCAGCCAAGTCCTGTCGTCTTTGTCGTGCGGTGGAACTTGTGCTGGTTGTGGAGTTGCGAGATGATTTACTCTTTCCGGATTTTCGAGACGCTGAACTTCGACTTGTTCGTGCAGAGGCGATTGAACTTCTGTCACCGTCGCCACTTTTCAGTTCGTAAATTGCCTGTCTGACTTGCTTCAACATCTCATTGGTTTCGCGACTCATGTCCTCGTATTTTCCATACAGGGTAAATTTCTCTGTTGGTGATTTTTGGATATTTTCCAATGCTTCTTGGGCCGTGGTTAGGTCTATCATACATTCTTCTAAGCAGCGAGACTCGTTCTCTAGTAAAGCAATGTTCTTTTGATTTACGATTTGACATTGTAGATGGTTGATCTGCTTTCTCCATGTCTTTGATACAACATGAAAGCGATCCTCCAGCTGTTTGATAAACATGTTTGATAAGCCTATATAACATGACGTTATAAACATAAAGTGAACGTAAACGTATTGTAGAAATACACAGAGGAAATACAAATATAAATATGATTCTCTTACCGAATTTCCCTTCTTAGTGTCGCTACCGTACTAACATATATACACACAAGGTTATACAAAACAAACCAAACTTGTTCGCAGTTCGCATATTATACTTTTGGTCGTGTTCGCATCTAAACTTTCCTTTCCCGCCCTTTGGTCGTGTTCGCATTGAAGAGACTGGGACTTAGTAACCGTATGATCGTGCTCACAGCTACAAGCCATATTATCCCAAACTTGACATTGTCGTATTTCTTTCATTCCGCCCAGTAAACAGAGCTCGGAAAATGCAACTACCAATGCGTCGGTAAGAATTTAAATAAATGATTATTCAGTTAAGAGAGAGGGCATAAATACATATATACATATATACATATATACATATATACATATATACATATATACATATACATATACACACACACACACACACACACACACACACACACACATACATACATACATACAGTAGGTGTATATATGTCAGTGATTGTAACCAACATAACCACAAACTCTGCTTTTTGGTATCATTTTCATGAGTCCGCTGACCAAAATGAAAAAATATTGCAGGCTCAGAAGTATCGAAACAATCGATATTTCTTGCCAGTATCGATACTTGTTTAGAACCCTGGTATCGATAGTATCGATAGTATCGAATATTTGGTATCGATATCCGCCCATCCCTAGCATCCGGGCACATTGCCACTTGATCTAATGGGTCAAATAGCTTGAACAATGTTAAAATTAATTATAAATAACATTCATTTCCCCAACATCCATTGATGCCAATGGAATTTACTTTGAAAGTCAATACTATACTTTGACAGACAATTTAAAAATTGCTTTCTTTTTAGATAATTATTGATAATTTTAGTGTCTAAAGGAGGGATACTAGCTCTCCAAATTGGACACCAGATCCAAAAGCCTGGTATCCCTCTTCCATAATCGTATGCTAAAATTAAATCTCACACACTGCTTCTAAATATTTCAATTTAAAATCTATTTAACAGACACACAAATTGGTTGTATCATTCGTTGTAATGTTGGAGCATTACAGCATGGGACATTTTCTACCATTGGTAATATGTTGGCTACCCTTATTGTACAAGGTGGAGAATTACCACGCATATTCAGCAATTCTGTGTGCCAATACATTGAAGCTGGGTTTGATGGTTGTAGACCAACTATTGAGGAGGTGTCTGACAAGAATGTTAGAGATTCTCTTTCCAAGGTATTTATCCATACATACATTAATTACATTTAGTACCTGTCTATACTAGACATTTTATAATAAGGCCCGTTTACACTTGCAATTTTTGCTGCGATTTCTAGTGCGATTTTCTTTTTCTGATGTATGCGAATGAGTAAATTGAAGTCATGAACGCTCTGAGTGTATCTACCTTCATCTGAACATTCCTGACTCATCCACTCGTTCACATACATCAGGAGAAGAAAATCGCACCTAAAATATTCGAGGCAAAAATTGCAAGTGTAAACGGGCCTACAGAGCTAAATCAGCCATCCATTAATTGCATATATATGGAAGAAACATACTATTGGTGTTCTTAACCTAACACTGTGAATTAGGTTTACCAGCCAGGGTGGTTATCTTACCCAGGCAGTGAAAGTTAAAAATTTAAATTACTTTATACGAGAAAACGTATACTGTACAGTATTATAAACTAAAGGTTTTATTTTTTAAGAAAATTAAAATACACGAAAAATCAGTGTCATTTCAAATTACGCCATTGTCTATCCTGAAATATACTAGATCATCGCCTCATTTTTGGGTCTTGACTTGAGTCTTAAAAATATTGTATGTATTTGTATTTGGGTTATCAAGCTGTTCTTTATCTTAAATTTTATACTGTTTATTTGTAAAGGATTTAATTAATTGAACATTCTTCATCATTCATAATGTAGTTGAAAACATCAAAAGATCAAAATGATGTGGATGCGTTTTTGGCAGAAAGTGAGTGGAGGTTTGATATTGATGGTCTACCTCAAACTCTCTCAATGGAGCATAAAGATAATTTCATTGACGAAGTGACCAAATATTTTTTGGTCATAAAATGCCAACCAATGCTGAACCAGCTTATTGATGGCCTGAAATATTATGACGTAAGTGTTTTCAATGTTTTCTGACAGGTTCAAAGCAGAAATTTTGATATTTGTAAGAAAAGTAGCTGGATGTAGCAACTGGCAGAGCAAATCCGGGCCCCCACATTATTTTTGAAGCCCTGAGCTTACTACCCAAAACATTGTTTAATAAGCTGTAATTTAGCGTTTTGTACAATTGGCCACTGGTCATAAACATTTCATTTTGTAGGTGCTGGATCTGATTTGTGCCAATAAAGGAATGGCGCAGCATTTCTTTAAATACAATCCAGATGAGAAAATTGACAGCAAGCAACTGATCAAAATAATGAAACCTGACTTTTCTCCAATTGGACACCATCGCAGACAGTCACAAGAGATTGTGATGGCAAAATTCATTGCATTTCTTAAATCTATGGAAGGTGTGTGTTACAGTAGGTCACAAAATCATTGCGAGACAAGTTGCAAGAGGGGGTTACATTTTGTAATGTTGCCACAATGTTGCGAAAAGTAGAACCACGTTCTACCTTGTGCAACGCTTCTTGCAGCAAAAATTTTGCAAGATTACACGCGTTCGAGGCATGTTATACTATGCAATTTATCTTACAACTTGTGTCGCCACAAAATTGCGAGACAAGTTTCGATAGAGTAATAGCGTCTATCATGGCTATAGACAAAATTTCTCCTTTTAGTTTTTCGGCGTAGATAACATCAATCTGTATGTATGTATGTATGTGTTTAACTAACTAGTGTGTTATTATTATAGATGGAACATTATTGCAAGATTTAAAAGACGAAGGAATTGAGTTAACTGAAGAGGAGAAGAGCTTTGCTCCACAAGCAACTCCAAGCCATTTTCTCATGTTTGCAACTGGTGCAACAAATGTACCTACTGTTGGCTTCGACCCTAAACCATCCATTTCCTTTGTACACGATGATGCTAAGATAATACCATCAGCTCAGACCTGTTCAAACATCTTGTACTTGTACATAAATAAGAGCACATTGGAAGGCAGCCTCGGCCATTGTTCACTCACAGCTCTAATGAATGCAAATTATAATGAACAGTTAAGCATTAGTTATGTACTGTATATATTTACAATCTGATGTATAGACTACATCATGTATTATGTAATCAATCTATTGATCAGAACTCGAAATAGTTTGCAGATCTATACCGGATGTTTGACAGGAAATGCAAATGGTTTACTGTTAATTTCCACCACTTTAAAGCTTAATCACTGCAAAACGTTTAAAGATTCTTTTTCATATTTCAATTACTTTGTTTACAGTTTTCTCATCAGGTTATGCCAAATTTCCAAGCAGATAAACTGATAAATTTACCAGTCATTAGCCGGTGGCAGTTATTTCGAGGCCTGCTATTGGTGTTTTGCTTGGGATGTAGGATAGCCTGAACACAGACCTACTTATTCGTGCCTTATAATTTTTGGGTGGGATTGTTGGACAAAACGTTATAAGGTGGTGAATAAATACAGTATGTCTGTATTCAGGCTAGATGTGGGATGTTTATCCTCTTTGAACCCTTGCTGGGGTGAGAACACTGTTTATTCACTATGCTTTTATAAATAATGTGGTTTCAAATATCATCATGTGAGCCCACTAAATACAATACTTTAACCCATATACAAACAATGTGCCCTACTGTTTAAATTAATTATAACACCAGACAATGTTACTTGTCAAGGGGAAAATGATATTATGGGTTGATGGGTTAAGCACATGAAAATGCCACATGCTACTACTATATTAACCCATTAACTCTTTCATTACGGCTGAAAAACATCAAAAATTGAACGACCACGTTGTTCTATTGATATCTCTTGAAATAACCATAACTGTTGCGAAAGCTATACATTTTCTGGAAGCCCAATAAACCAGCTTTTACTTGTTCTTTTAAATTTCCCGAACAAAACACATTATGTTAATATAAATTAGCATTAATTATCATAAATCGGGTTGAAAAATTTACATTTTTCCAGAAAAGGCCATCTTGCACGCCCGCATAGCATCTTGAAAACTCAAAATGCCACCAATCGCAGAGTTGTTTATGAAATCAAATCAAACTTGGCGTGTGCGTGGATTTCATGTTCCTGGCGCTTGTCGAATTTCAATTTTTAATCTTGCGTTACCGTGTGCCGTGTTTTTCGATTGACGACTTTGCGGGTCATCAACGACCCATTTTAACTGCGCCCGTAGGGAAAGAGTTAATATAGAATGGCCGATATTTTTTCGCATCGATCAATTTTATATTTTCGCCTGAATTTTTCATCATCGTTGTAAGTCGGCTAAACAACACACATATCAAATTTTAAGCCAATTTGGTGAATTATTTCTTACATTTCTAAACACGGTGAATTTTGACCTTTTTGACCCACATGCACAGAACCTATTGTGTTTGTAGTGTATAGATAGCTTGCGTATATATTTAAAAGTATGAGCTCCCGTGCGGGTGGACCGGTGCGGGTGGGATCTCTGCAGAGACTCTGCTTCGGGTAACCCTTACATAATTCCTCTCAATGAGGGGGGTAGGGGGGAGCAGAGAAGGGGGTTCATTTTTTGTCACTGACCATTTTTTTGCTTTGTTAAACTGTATTTACATTGATTATTTTCAATTCAACATATAATAAACTGCTTTTCCTTTCACGCTTTTTCTTCGATTATTTTCAATTTACCTGTTATTGCTTATTAACTCTTTCATTACGGCTGAAAAACATCAAAAATTGAACGACCACGTTGTTCTATTGATATCTCTTGAAATAACCATAACTGTTGCGAAAGCTATACATTTTCTGGAAGCCCAATAAACCAGCTTTTACTTGTTCTTTTAAATTTCCCGAACAAAACACATTATGTTAATATAAATTAGCATTAATTATCATAAATCAGGTTGAAAAATTTACATTTTTCCAGAAAAGGCCATCTTGCACGCCCGCATAGCATCTTGAAAACTCAAAATGCCACCAATCGCAGAGTTGTTTATGAAATCAAATCAAACTTGGCGTGTGCGTGGATTTCATGTTCCTGGCGCTTGTCGAATTTCAATTTTTAATCTTGCGTTACCGTGTGCCGTGTTTTTCGATTGACGACTTTGCGGGTCATCAACGACCCATTTTAACTGCGCCCGTAGGGAAAGAGTTAATATAGAATGGCCGATATTTTTTCGCATCGATCAATTTTATATTTTCGCCTGAATTTTTCATCATCGTTGTAAGTCGGCTAAACAACACACATATCAAATTTTAAGCCAATTTGGTGAATTATTTCTTACATTTCTAAACACGGTGAATTTTGACCTTTTTGACCCACATGCACAGAACCTATTGTGTTTGTAGTGTATAGATAGCTTGCGTATATATTTAAAAGTATGAGCTCCCGTGCGGGTGGACCGGTGCGGGTGGGATCTCTGCAGAGACTCTGCTTCGGGTAACCCTTACATAATTCCTCTCAATGAGGGGGGTAGGGGGGAGCAGAGAAGGGGGTTCATTTTTTGTCACTGACCATTTTTTTGCTTTGTTAAACTGTATTTACATTGATTATTTTCAATTCAACATATAATAAACTGCTTTTCCTTTCACGCTTTTTCTTCGATTATTTTCAATTTACCTGTTATTGCTTATTAACTCTTTCATTACGGCTGAAAAACATCAAAAATTGAACGACCACGTTGTTCTATTGATATCTCTTGAAATAACCATAACTGTTGCGAAAGCTATACATTTTCTGGAAGCCCAATAAACCAGCTTTTACTTGTTCTTTTAAATTTCCCGAACAAAACACATTATGTTAATATAAATTAGCATTAATTATCATAAATCAGGTTGAAAAATTTACATTTTTCCAGAAAAGGCCATCTTGCACGCCCGCATAGCATCTTGAAAACTCAAAATGCCACCAATCGCAGAGTTGTTTATGAAATCAAATCAAACTTGGCGTGTGCGTGGATTTCATGTTCCTGGCGCTTGTCGAATTTCAATTTTTAATCTTGCGTTACCGTGTGCCGTGTTTTTCGATTGACGACTTTGCGGGTCATCAACGACCCATTTTAACTGCGCCCGTAGGGAAAGAGTTAATATAGAATGGCCGATATTTTTTCGCATCGATCAATTTTATATTTTCGCCTGAATTTTTCATCATCGTTGTAAGTCGGCTAAACAACACACATATCAAATTTTAAGCCAATTTGGTGAATTATTTCTTACATTTCTAAACACGGTGAATTTTGACCTTTTTGACCCACATGCACAGAACCTATTGTGTTTGTAGTGTATAGATAGCTTGCGTATATATTTAAAAGTATGAGCTCCCGTGCGGGTGGACCGGTGCGGGTGGGATCTCTGCAGAGACTCTGCTTCGGGTAACCCTTACATAATTCCTCTCAATGAGGGGGGTAGGGGGGAGCAGAGAAGGGGGTTCATTTTTTGTCACTGACCATTTTTTTGCTTTGTTAAACTGTATTTACATTGATTATTTTCAATTCAACATATAATAAACTGCTTTTCCTTTCACGCTTTTTCTTCGATTATTTTCAATTTACCTGTTATTGCTTATTAACTCTTTCATTACGGCTGAAAAACATCAAAAATTGAACGACCACGTTGTTCTATTGATATCTCTTGAAATAACCATAACTGTTGCGAAAGCTATACATTTTCTGGAAGCCCAATAAACCAGCTTTTACTTGTTCTTTTAAATTTCCCGAACAAAACACATTATGTTAATATAAATTAGCATTAATTATCATAAATCAGGTTGAAAAATTTACATTTTTCCAGAAAAGGCCATCTTGCACGCCCGCATAGCATCTTGAAAACTCAAAATGCCACCAATCGCAGAGTTGTTTATGAAATCAAATCAAACTTGGCGTGTGCGTGGATTTCATGTTCCTGGCGCTTGTCGAATTTCAATTTTTAATCTTGCGTTACCGTGTGCCGTGTTTTTCGATTGACGACTTTGCGGGTCATCAACGACCCATTTTAACTGCGCCCGTAGGGAAAGAGTTAATATAGAATGGCCGATATTTTTTCGCATCGATCAATTTTATATTTTCGCCTGAATTTTTCATCATCGTTGTAAGTCGGCTAAACAACACACATATCAAATTTTAAGCCAATTTGGTGAATTATTTCTTACATTTCTAAACACGGTGAATTTTGACCTTTTTGACCCACATGCACAGAACCTATTGTGTTTGTAGTGTATAGATAGCTTGCGTATATATTTAAAAGTATGAGCTCCCGTGCGGGTGGACCGGTGCGGGTGGGATCTCTGCAGAGACTCTGCTTCGGGTAACCCTTACATAATTCCTCTCAATGAGGGGGGTAGGGGGGAGCAGAGAAGGGGGTTCATTTTTTGTCACTGACCATTTTTTTGCTTTGTTAAACTGTATTTACATTGATTATTTTCAATTCAACATATAATAAACTGCTTTTCCTTTCACGCTTTTTCTTCGATTATTTTCAATTTACCTGTTATTGCTTATTAACTCTTTCATTACGGCTGAAAAACATCAAAAATTGAACGACCACGTTGTTCTATTGATATCTCTTGAAATAACCATAACTGTTGCGAAAGCTATACATTTTCTGGAAGCCCAATAAACCAGCTTTTACTTGTTCTTTTAAATTTCCCGAACAAAACACATTATGTTAATATAAATTAGCATTAATTATCATAAATCAGGTTGAAAAATTTACATTTTTCCAGAAAAGGCCATCTTGCACGCCCGCATAGCATCTTGAAAACTCAAAATGCCACCAATCGCAGAGTTGTTTATGAAATCAAATCAAACTTGGCGTGTGCGTGGATTTCATGTTCCTGGCGCTTGTCGAATTTCAATTTTTAATCTTGCGTTACCGTGTGCCGTGTTTTTCGATTGACGACTTTGCGGGTCATCAACGACCCATTTTAACTGCGCCCGTAGGGAAAGAGTTAATATAGAATGGCCGATATTTTTTCGCATCGATCAATTTTATATTTTCGCCTGAATTTTTCATCATCGTTGTAAGTCGGCTAAACAACACACATATCAAATTTTAAGCCAATTTGGTGAATTATTTCTTACATTTCTAAACACGGTGAATTTTGACCTTTTTGACCCACATGCACAGAACCTATTGTGTTTGTAGTGTATAGATAGCTTGCGTATATATTTAAAAGTATGAGCTCCCGTGCGGGTGGACCGGTGCGGGTGGGATCTCTGCAGAGACTCTGCTTCGGGTAACCCTTACATAATTCCTCTCAATGAGGGGGGTAGGGGGGAGCAGAGAAGGGGGTTCATTTTTTGTCACTGACCATTTTTTTGCTTTGTTAAACTGTATTTACATTGATTATTTTCAATTCAACATATAATAAACTGCTTTTCCTTTCACGCTTTTTCTTCGATTATTTTCAATTTACCTGTTATTGCTTATTAACTCTTTCATTACGGCTGAAAAACATCAAAAATTGAACGACCACGTTGTTCTATTGATATCTCTTGAAATAACCATAACTGTTGCGAAAGCTATACATTTTCTGGAAGCCCAATAAACCAGCTTTTACTTGTTCTTTTAAATTTCCCGAACAAAACACATTATGTTAATATAAATTAGCATTAATTATCATAAATCAGGTTGAAAAATTTACATTTTTCCAGAAAAGGCCATCTTGCACGCCCGCATAGCATCTTGAAAACTCAAAATGCCACCAATCGCAGAGTTGTTTATGAAATCAAATCAAACTTGGCGTGTGCGTGGATTTCATGTTCCTGGCGCTTGTCGAATTTCAATTTTTAATCTTGCGTTACCGTGTGCCGTGTTTTTCGATTGACGACTTTGCGGGTCATCAACGACCCATTTTAACTGCGCCCGTAGGGAAAGAGTTAATATAGAATGGCCGATATTTTTTCGCATCGATCAATTTTATATTTTCGCCTGAATTTTTCATCATCGTTGTAAGTCGGCTAAACAACACACATATCAAATTTTAAGCCAATTTGGTGAATTATTTCTTACATTTCTAAACACGGTGAATTTTGACCTTTTTGACCCACATGCACAGAACCTATTGTGTTTGTAGTGTATAGATAGCTTGCGTATATATTTAAAAGTATGAGCTCCCGTGCGGGTGGACCGGTGCGGGTGGGATCTCTGCAGAGACTCTGCTTCGGGTAACCCTTACATAATTCCTCTCAATGAGGGGGGTAGGGGGGAGCAGAGAAGGGGGTTCATTTTTTGTCACTGACCATTTTTTTGCTTTGTTAAACTGTATTTACATTGATTATTTTCAATTCAACATATAATAAACTGCTTTTCCTTTCACGCTTTTTCTTCGATTATTTTCAATTTACCTGTTATTGCTTATTAACTCTTTCATTACGGCTGAAAAACATCAAAAATTGAACGACCACGTTGTTCTATTGATATCTCTTGAAATAACCATAACTGTTGCGAAAGCTATACATTTTCTGGAAGCCCAATAAACCAGCTTTTACTTGTTCTTTTAAATTTCCCGAACAAAACACATTATGTTAATATAAATTAGCATTAATTATCATAAATCAGGTTGAAAAATTTACATTTTTCCAGAAAAGGCCATCTTGCACGCCCGCATAGCATCTTGAAAACTCAAAATGCCACCAATCGCAGAGTTGTTTATGAAATCAAATCAAACTTGGCGTGTGCGTGGATTTCATGTTCCTGGCGCTTGTCGAATTTCAATTTTTAATCTTGCGTTACCGTGTGCCGTGTTTTTCGATTGACGACTTTGCGGGTCATCAACGACCCATTTTAACTGCGCCCGTAGGGAAAGAGTTAATATAGAATGGCCGATATTTTTTCGCATCGATCAATTTTATATTTTCGCCTGAATTTTTCATCATCGTTGTAAGTCGGCTAAACAACACACATATCAAATTTTAAGCCAATTTGGTGAATTATTTCTTACATTTCTAAACACGGTGAATTTTGACCTTTTTGACCCACATGCACAGAACCTATTGTGTTTGTAGTGTATAGATAGCTTGCGTATATATTTAAAAGTATGAGCTCCCGTGCGGGTGGACCGGTGCGGGTGGGATCTCTGCAGAGACTCTGCTTCGGGTAACCCTTACATAATTCCTCTCAATGAGGGGGGTAGGGGGGAGCAGAGAAGGGGGTTCATTTTTTGTCACTGACCATTTTTTTGCTTTGTTAAACTGTATTTACATTGATTATTTTCAATTCAACATATAATAAACTGCTTTTCCTTTCACGCTTTTTCTTCGATTATTTTCAATTTACCTGTTATTGCTTATTAACTCTTTCATTACGGCTGAAAAACATCAAAAATTGAACGACCACGTTGTTCTATTGATATCTCTTGAAATAACCATAACTGTTGCGAAAGCTATACATTTTCTGGAAGCCCAATAAACCAGCTTTTACTTGTTCTTTTAAATTTCCCGAACAAAACACATTATGTTAATATAAATTAGCATTAATTATCATAAATCAGGTTGAAAAATTTACATTTTTCCAGAAAAGGCCATCTTGCACGCCCGCATAGCATCTTGAAAACTCAAAATGCCACCAATCGCAGAGTTGTTTATGAAATCAAATCAAACTTGGCGTGTGCGTGGATTTCATGTTCCTGGCGCTTGTCGAATTTCAATTTTTAATCTTGCGTTACCGTGTGCCGTGTTTTTCGATTGACGACTTTGCGGGTCATCAACGACCCATTTTAACTGCGCCCGTAGGGAAAGAGTTAATATAGAATGGCCGATATTTTTTCGCATCGATCAATTTTATATTTTCGCCTGAATTTTTCATCATCGTTGTAAGTCGGCTAAACAACACACATATCAAATTTTAAGCCAATTTGGTGAATTATTTCTTACATTTCTAAACACGGTGAATTTTGACCTTTTTGACCCACATGCACAGAACCTATTGTGTTTGTAGTGTATAGATAGCTTGCGTATATATTTAAAAGTATGAGCTCCCGTGCGGGTGGACCGGTGCGGGTGGGATCTCTGCAGAGACTCTGCTTCGGGTAACCCTTACATAATTCCTCTCAATGAGGGGGGTAGGGGGGAGCAGAGAAGGGGGTTCATTTTTTGTCACTGACCATTTTTTTGCTTTGTTAAACTGTATTTACATTGATTATTTTCAATTCAACATATAATAAACTGCTTTTCCTTTCACGCTTTTTCTTCGATTATTTTCAATTTACCTGTTATTGCTTATTAACTCTTTCATTACGGCTGAAAAACATCAAAAATTGAACGACCACGTTGTTCTATTGATATCTCTTGAAATAACCATAACTGTTGCGAAAGCTATACATTTTCTGGAAGCCCAATAAACCAGCTTTTACTTGTTCTTTTAAATTTCCCGAACAAAACACATTATGTTAATATAAATTAGCATTAATTATCATAAATCAGGTTGAAAAATTTACATTTTTCCAGAAAAGGCCATCTTGCACGCCCGCATAGCATCTTGAAAACTCAAAATGCCACCAATCGCAGAGTTGTTTATGAAATCAAATCAAACTTGGCGTGTGCGTGGATTTCATGTTCCTGGCGCTTGTCGAATTTCAATTTTTAATCTTGCGTTACCGTGTGCCGTGTTTTTCGATTGACGACTTTGCGGGTCATCAACGACCCATTTTAACTGCGCCCGTAGGGAAAGAGTTAATATAGAATGGCCGATATTTTTTCGCATCGATCAATTTTATATTTTCGCCTGAATTTTTCATCATCGTTGTAAGTCGGCTAAACAACACACATATCAAATTTTAAGCCAATTTGGTGAATTATTTCTTACATTTCTAAACACGGTGAATTTTGACCTTTTTGACCCACATGCACAGAACCTATTGTGTTTGTAGTGTATAGATAGCTTGCGTATATATTTAAAAGTATGAGCTCCCGTGCGGGTGGACCGGTGCGGGTGGGATCTCTGCAGAGACTCTGCTTCGGGTAACCCTTACATAATTCCTCTCAATGAGGGGGGTAGGGGGGAGCAGAGAAGGGGGTTCATTTTTTGTCACTGACCATTTTTTTGCTTTGTTAAACTGTATTTACATTGATTATTTTCAATTCAACATATAATAAACTGCTTTTCCTTTCACGCTTTTTCTTCGATTATTTTCAATTTACCTGTTATTGCTTATTAACTCTTTCATTACGGCTGAAAAACATCAAAAATTGAACGACCACGTTGTTCTATTGATATCTCTTGAAATAACCATAACTGTTGCGAAAGCTATACATTTTCTGGAAGCCCAATAAACCAGCTTTTACTTGTTCTTTTAAATTTCCCGAACAAAACACATTATGTTAATATAAATTAGCATTAATTATCATAAATCAGGTTGAAAAATTTACATTTTTCCAGAAAAGGCCATCTTGCACGCCCGCATAGCATCTTGAAAACTCAAAATGCCACCAATCGCAGAGTTGTTTATGAAATCAAATCAAACTTGGCGTGTGCGTGGATTTCATGTTCCTGGCGCTTGTCGAATTTCAATTTTTAATCTTGCGTTACCGTGTGCCGTGTTTTTCGATTGACGACTTTGCGGGTCATCAACGACCCATTTTAACTGCGCCCGTAGGGAAAGAGTTAATATAGAATGGCCGATATTTTTTCGCATCGATCAATTTTATATTTTCGCCTGAATTTTTCATCATCGTTGTAAGTCGGCTAAACAACACACATATCAAATTTTAAGCCAATTTGGTGAATTATTTCTTACATTTCTAAACACGGTGAATTTTGACCTTTTTGACCCACATGCACAGAACCTATTGTGTTTGTAGTGTATAGATAGCTTGCGTATATATTTAAAAGTATGAGCTCCCGTGCGGGTGGACCGGTGCGGGTGGGATCTCTGCAGAGACTCTGCTTCGGGTAACCCTTACATAATTCCTCTCAATGAGGGGGGTAGGGGGGAGCAGAGAAGGGGGTTCATTTTTTGTCACTGACCATTTTTTTGCTTTGTTAAACTGTATTTACATTGATTATTTTCAATTCAACATATAATAAACTGCTTTTCCTTTCACGCTTTTTCTTCGATTATTTTCAATTTACCTGTTATTGCTTATTAACTCTTTCATTACGGCTGAAAAACATCAAAAATTGAACGACCACGTTGTTCTATTGATATCTCTTGAAATAACCATAACTGTTGCGAAAGCTATACATTTTCTGGAAGCCCAATAAACCAGCTTTTACTTGTTCTTTTAAATTTCCCGAACAAAACACATTATGTTAATATAAATTAGCATTAATTATCATAAATCAGGTTGAAAAATTTACATTTTTCCAGAAAAGGCCATCTTGCACGCCCGCATAGCATCTTGAAAACTCAAAATGCCACCAATCGCAGAGTTGTTTATGAAATCAAATCAAACTTGGCGTGTGCGTGGATTTCATGTTCCTGGCGCTTGTCGAATTTCAATTTTTAATCTTGCGTTACCGTGTGCCGTGTTTTTCGATTGACGACTTTGCGGGTCATCAACGACCCATTTTAACTGCGCCCGTAGGGAAAGAGTTAATATAGAATGGCCGATATTTTTTCGCATCGATCAATTTTATATTTTCGCCTGAATTTTTCATCATCGTTGTAAGTCGGCTAAACAACACACATATCAAATTTTAAGCCAATTTGGTGAATTATTTCTTACATTTCTAAACACGGTGAATTTTGACCTTTTTGACCCACATGCACAGAACCTATTGTGTTTGTAGTGTATAGATAGCTTGCGTATATATTTAAAAGTATGAGCTCCCGTGCGGGTGGACCGGTGCGGGTGGGATCTCTGCAGAGACTCTGCTTCGGGTAACCCTTACATAATTCCTCTCAATGAGGGGGGTAGGGGGGAGCAGAGAAGGGGGTTCATTTTTTGTCACTGACCATTTTTTTGCTTTGTTAAACTGTATTTACATTGATTATTTTCAATTCAACATATAATAAACTGCTTTTCCTTTCACGCTTTTTCTTCGATTATTTTCAATTTACCTGTTATTGCTTATTAACTCTTTCATTACGGCTGAAAAACATCAAAAATTGAACGACCACGTTGTTCTATTGATATCTCTTGAAATAACCATAACTGTTGCGAAAGCTATACATTTTCTGGAAGCCCAATAAACCAGCTTTTACTTGTTCTTTTAAATTTCCCGAACAAAACACATTATGTTAATATAAATTAGCATTAATTATCATAAATCAGGTTGAAAAATTTACATTTTTCCAGAAAAGGCCATCTTGCACGCCCGCATAGCATCTTGAAAACTCAAAATGCCACCAATCGCAGAGTTGTTTATGAAATCAAATCAAACTTGGCGTGTGCGTGGATTTCATGTTCCTGGCGCTTGTCGAATTTCAATTTTTAATCTTGCGTTACCGTGTGCCGTGTTTTTCGATTGACGACTTTGCGGGTCATCAACGACCCATTTTAACTGCGCCCGTAGGGAAAGAGTTAATATAGAATGGCCGATATTTTTTCGCATCGATCAATTTTATATTTTCGCCTGAATTTTTCATCATCGTTGTAAGTCGGCTAAACAACACACATATCAAATTTTAAGCCAATTTGGTGAATTATTTCTTACATTTCTAAACACGGTGAATTTTGACCTTTTTGACCCACATGCACAGAACCTATTGTGTTTGTAGTGTATAGATAGCTTGCGTATATATTTAAAAGTATGAGCTCCCGTGCGGGTGGACCGGTGCGGGTGGGATCTCTGCAGAGACTCTGCTTCGGGTAACCCTTACATAATTCCTCTCAATGAGGGGGGTAGGGGGGAGCAGAGAAGGGGGTTCATTTTTTGTCACTGACCATTTTTTTGCTTTGTTAAACTGTATTTACATTGATTATTTTCAATTCAACATATAATAAACTGCTTTTCCTTTCACGCTTTTTCTTCGATTATTTTCAATTTACCTGTTATTGCTTATTAACTCTTTCATTACGGCTGAAAAACATCAAAAATTGAACGACCACGTTGTTCTATTGATATCTCTTGAAATAACCATAACTGTTGCGAAAGCTATACATTTTCTGGAAGCCCAATAAACCAGCTTTTACTTGTTCTTTTAAATTTCCCGAACAAAACACATTATGTTAATATAAATTAGCATTAATTATCATAAATCAGGTTGAAAAATTTACATTTTTCCAGAAAAGGCCATCTTGCACGCCCGCATAGCATCTTGAAAACTCAAAATGCCACCAATCGCAGAGTTGTTTATGAAATCAAATCAAACTTGGCGTGTGCGTGGATTTCATGTTCCTGGCGCTTGTCGAATTTCAATTTTTAATCTTGCGTTACCGTGTGCCGTGTTTTTCGATTGACGACTTTGCGGGTCATCAACGACCCATTTTAACTGCGCCCGTAGGGAAAGAGTTAATATAGAATGGCCGATATTTTTTCGCATCGATCAATTTTATATTTTCGCCTGAATTTTTCATCATCGTTGTAAGTCGGCTAAACAACACACATATCAAATTTTAAGCCAATTTGGTGAATTATTTCTTACATTTCTAAACACGGTGAATTTTGACCTTTTTGACCCACATGCACAGAACCTATTGTGTTTGTAGTGTATAGATAGCTTGCGTATATATTTAAAAGTATGAGCTCCCGTGCGGGTGGACCGGTGCGGGTGGGATCTCTGCAGAGACTCTGCTTCGGGTAACCCTTACATAATTCCTCTCAATGAGGGGGGTAGGGGGGAGCAGAGAAGGGGGTTCATTTTTTGTCACTGACCATTTTTTTGCTTTGTTAAACTGTATTTACATTGATTATTTTC
The DNA here is from genome assembly GCA_035772405.1 of Chrysogorgia sp. JL179-B06. Classification (NCBI taxonomy): domain Eukaryota; kingdom Metazoa; phylum Cnidaria; class Anthozoa; order Scleralcyonacea; family Chrysogorgiidae; genus Chrysogorgia; species Chrysogorgia sp. JL179-B06. The sequence continues at coordinate 1,267,458 of JAYKKM010000010.1, forward strand.
AATTCAACATATAATAAACTGCTTTTCCTTTCACGCTTTTTCTTCGATTATTTTCAATTTACCTGTTATTGCTTATTAACTCTTTCATTACGGCTGAAAAACATCAAAAATTGAACGACCACGTTGTTCTATTGATATCTCTTGAAATAACCATAACTGTTGCGAAAGCTATACATTTTCTGGAAGCCCAATAAACCAGCTTTTACTTGTTCTTTTAAATTTCCCGAACAAAACACATTATGTTAATATAAATTAGCATTAATTATCATAAATCAGGTTGAAAAATTTACATTTTTCCAGAAAAGGCCATCTTGCACGCCCGCATAGCATCTTGAAAACTCAAAATGCCACCAATCGCAGAGTTGTTTATGAAATCAAATCAAACTTGGCGTGTGCGTGGATTTCATGTTCCTGGCGCTTGTCGAATTTCAATTTTTAATCTTGCGTTACCGTGTGCCGTGTTTTTCGATTGACGACTTTGCGGGTCATCAACGACCCATTTTAACTGCGCCCGTAGGGAAAGAGTTAATATAGAATGGCCGATATTTTTTCGCATCGATCAATTTTATATTTTCGCCTGAATTTTTCATCATCGTTGTAAGTCGGCTAAACAACACACATATCAAATTTTAAGCCAATTTGGTGAATTATTTCTTACATTTCTAAACACGGTGAATTTTGACCTTTTTGACCCACATGCACAGAACCTATTGTGTTTGTAGTGTATAGATAGCTTGCGTATATATTTAAAAGTATGAGCTCCCGTGCGGGTGGACCGGTGCGGGTGGGATCTCTGCAGAGACTCTGCTTCGGGTAACCCTTACATAATTCCTCTCAATGAGGGGGGTAGGGGGGAGCAGAGAAGGGGGTTCATTTTTTGTCACTGACCATTTTTTTGCTTTGTTAAACTGTATTTACATTGATTATTTTCAATTCAACATATAATAAACTGCTTTTCCTTTCACGCTTTTTCTTCGATTATTTTCAATTTACCTGTTATTGCTTATTAACTCTTTCATTACGGCTGAAAAACATCAAAAATTGAACGACCACGTTGTTCTATTGATATCTCTTGAAATAACCATAACTGTTGCGAAAGCTATACATTTTCTGGAAGCCCAATAAACCAGCTTTTACTTGTTCTTTTAAATTTCCCGAACAAAACACATTATGTTAATATAAATTAGCATTAATTATCATAAATCAGGTTGAAAAATTTACATTTTTCCAGAAAAGGCCATCTTGCACGCCCGCATAGCATCTTGAAAACTCAAAATGCCACCAATCGCAGAGTTGTTTATGAAATCAAATCAAACTTGGCGTGTGCGTGGATTTCATGTTCCTGGCGCTTGTCGAATTTCAATTTTTAATCTTGCGTTACCGTGTGCCGTGTTTTTCGATTGACGACTTTGCGGGTCATCAACGACCCATTTTAACTGCGCCCGTAGGGAAAGAGTTAATATAGAATGGCCGATATTTTTTCGCATCGATCAATTTTATATTTTCGCCTGAATTTTTCATCATCGTTGTAAGTCGGCTAAACAACACACATATCAAATTTTAAGCCAATTTGGTGAATTATTTCTTACATTTCTAAACACGGTGAATTTTGACCTTTTTGACCCACATGCACAGAACCTATTGTGTTTGTAGTGTATAGATAGCTTGCGTATATATTTAAAAGTATGAGCTCCCGTGCGGGTGGACCGGTGCGGGTGGGATCTCTGCAGAGACTCTGCTTCGGGTAACCCTTACATAATTCCTCTCAATGAGGGGGGTAGGGGGGAGCAGAGAAGGGGGTTCATTTTTTGTCACTGACCATTTTTTTGCTTTGTTAAACTGTATTTACATTGATTATTTTCAATTCAACATATAATAAACTGCTTTTCCTTTCACGCTTTTTCTTCGATTATTTTCAATTTACCTGTTATTGCTTATTAACTCTTTCATTACGGCTGAAAAACATCAAAAATTGAACGACCACGTTGTTCTATTGATATCTCTTGAAATAACCATAACTGTTGCGAAAGCTATACATTTTCTGGAAGCCCAATAAACCAGCTTTTACTTGTTCTTTTAAATTTCCCGAACAAAACACATTATGTTAATATAAATTAGCATTAATTATCATAAATCAGGTTGAAAAATTTACATTTTTCCAGAAAAGGCCATCTTGCACGCCCGCATAGCATCTTGAAAACTCAAAATGCCACCAATCGCAGAGTTGTTTATGAAATCAAATCAAACTTGGCGTGTGCGTGGATTTCATGTTCCTGGCGCTTGTCGAATTTCAATTTTTAATCTTGCGTTACCGTGTGCCGTGTTTTTCGATTGACGACTTTGCGGGTCATCAACGACCCATTTTAACTGCGCCCGTAGGGAAAGAGTTAATATAGAATGGCCGATATTTTTTCGCATCGATCAATTTTATATTTTCGCCTGAATTTTTCATCATCGTTGTAAGTCGGCTAAACAACACACATATCAAATTTTAAGCCAATTTGGTGAATTATTTCTTACATTTCTAAACACGGTGAATTTTGACCTTTTTGACCCACATGCACAGAACCTATTGTGTTTGTAGTGTATAGATAGCTTGCGTATATATTTAAAAGTATGAGCTCCCGTGCGGGTGGACCGGTGCGGGTGGGATCTCTGCAGAGACTCTGCTTCGGGTAACCCTTACATAATTCCTCTCAATGAGGGGGGTAGGGGGGAGCAGAGAAGGGGGTTCATTTTTTGTCACTGACCATTTTTTTGCTTTGTTAAACTGTATTTACATTGATTATTTTCAATTCAACATATAATAAACTGCTTTTCCTTTCACGCTTTTTCTTCGATTATTTTCAATTTACCTGTTATTGCTTATTAACTCTTTCATTACGGCTGAAAAACATCAAAAATTGAACGACCACGTTGTTCTATTGATATCTCTTGAAATAACCATAACTGTTGCGAAAGCTATACATTTTCTGGAAGCCCAATAAACCAGCTTTTACTTGTTCTTTTAAATTTCCCGAACAAAACACATTATGTTAATATAAATTAGCATTAATTATCATAAATCAGGTTGAAAAATTTACATTTTTCCAGAAAAGGCCATCTTGCACGCCCGCATAGCATCTTGAAAACTCAAAATGCCACCAATCGCAGAGTTGTTTATGAAATCAAATCAAACTTGGCGTGTGCGTGGATTTCATGTTCCTGGCGCTTGTCGAATTTCAATTTTTAATCTTGCGTTACCGTGTGCCGTGTTTTTCGATTGACGACTTTGCGGGTCATCAACGACCCATTTTAACTGCGCCCGTAGGGAAAGAGTTAATATAGAATGGCCGATATTTTTTCGCATCGATCAATTTTATATTTTCGCCTGAATTTTTCATCATCGTTGTAAGTCGGCTAAACAACACACATATCAAATTTTAAGCCAATTTGGTGAATTATTTCTTACATTTCTAAACACGGTGAATTTTGACCTTTTTGACCCACATGCACAGAACCTATTGTGTTTGTAGTGTATAGATAGCTTGCGTATATATTTAAAAGTATGAGCTCCCGTGCGGGTGGACCGGTGCGGGTGGGATCTCTGCAGAGACTCTGCTTCGGGTAACCCTTACATAATTCCTCTCAATGAGGGGGGTAGGGGGGAGCAGAGAAGGGGGTTCATTTTTTGTCACTGACCATTTTTTTGCTTTGTTAAACTGTATTTACATTGATTATTTTCAATTCAACATATAATAAACTGCTTTTCCTTTCACGCTTTTTCTTCGATTATTTTCAATTTACCTGTTATTGCTTATTAACTCTTTCATTACGGCTGAAAAACATCAAAAATTGAACGACCACGTTGTTCTATTGATATCTCTTGAAATAACCATAACTGTTGCGAAAGCTATACATTTTCTGGAAGCCCAATAAACCAGCTTTTACTTGTTCTTTTAAATTTCCCGAACAAAACACATTATGTTAATATAAATTAGCATTAATTATCATAAATCAGGTTGAAAAATTTACATTTTTCCAGAAAAGGCCATCTTGCACGCCCGCATAGCATCTTGAAAACTCAAAATGCCACCAATCGCAGAGTTGTTTATGAAATCAAATCAAACTTGGCGTGTGCGTGGATTTCATGTTCCTGGCGCTTGTCGAATTTCAATTTTTAATCTTGCGTTACCGTGTGCCGTGTTTTTCGATTGACGACTTTGCGGGTCATCAACGACCCATTTTAACTGCGCCCGTAGGGAAAGAGTTAATATAGAATGGCCGATATTTTTTCGCATCGATCAATTTTATATTTTCGCCTGAATTTTTCATCATCGTTGTAAGTCGGCTAAACAACACACATATCAAATTTTAAGCCAATTTGGTGAATTATTTCTTACATTTCTAAACACGGTGAATTTTGACCTTTTTGACCCACATGCACAGAACCTATTGTGTTTGTAGTGTATAGATAGCTTGCGTATATATTTAAAAGTATGAGCTCCCGTGCGGGTGGACCGGTGCGGGTGGGATCTCTGCAGAGACTCTGCTTCGGGTAACCCTTACATAATTCCTCTCAATGAGGGGGGTAGGGGGGAGCAGAGAAGGGGGTTCATTTTTTGTCACTGACCATTTTTTTGCTTTGTTAAACTGTATTTACATTGATTATTTTCAATTCAACATATAATAAACTGCTTTTCCTTTCACGCTTTTTCTTCGATTATTTTCAATTTACCTGTTATTGCTTATTAACTCTTTCATTACGGCTGAAAAACATCAAAAATTGAACGACCACGTTGTTCTATTGATATCTCTTGAAATAACCATAACTGTTGCGAAAGCTATACATTTTCTGGAAGCCCAATAAACCAGCTTTTACTTGTTCTTTTAAATTTCCCGAACAAAACACATTATGTTAATATAAATTAGCATTAATTATCATAAATCAGGTTGAAAAATTTACATTTTTCCAGAAAAGGCCATCTTGCACGCCCGCATAGCATCTTGAAAACTCAAAATGCCACCAATCGCAGAGTTGTTTATGAAATCAAATCAAACTTGGCGTGTGCGTGGATTTCATGTTCCTGGCGCTTGTCGAATTTCAATTTTTAATCTTGCGTTACCGTGTGCCGTGTTTTTCGATTGACGACTTTGCGGGTCATCAACGACCCATTTTAACTGCGCCCGTAGGGAAAGAGTTAATATAGAATGGCCGATATTTTTTCGCATCGATCAATTTTATATTTTCGCCTGAATTTTTCATCATCGTTGTAAGTCGGCTAAACAACACACATATCAAATTTTAAGCCAATTTGGTGAATTATTTCTTACATTTCTAAACACGGTGAATTTTGACCTTTTTGACCCACATGCACAGAACCTATTGTGTTTGTAGTGTATAGATAGCTTGCGTATATATTTAAAAGTATGAGCTCCCGTGCGGGTGGACCGGTGCGGGTGGGATCTCTGCAGAGACTCTGCTTCGGGTAACCCTTACATAATTCCTCTCAATGAGGGGGGTAGGGGGGAGCAGAGAAGGGGGTTCATTTTTTGTCACTGACCATTTTTTTGCTTTGTTAAACTGTATTTACATTGATTATTTTCAATTCAACATATAATAAACTGCTTTTCCTTTCACGCTTTTTCTTCGATTATTTTCAATTTACCTGTTATTGCTTATTAACTCTTTCATTACGGCTGAAAAACATCAAAAATTGAACGACCACGTTGTTCTATTGATATCTCTTGAAATAACCATAACTGTTGCGAAAGCTATACATTTTCTGGAAGCCCAATAAACCAGCTTTTACTTGTTCTTTTAAATTTCCCGAACAAAACACATTATGTTAATATAAATTAGCATTAATTATCATAAATCAGGTTGAAAAATTTACATTTTTCCAGAAAAGGCCATCTTGCACGCCCGCATAGCATCTTGAAAACTCAAAATGCCACCAATCGCAGAGTTGTTTATGAAATCAAATCAAACTTGGCGTGTGCGTGGATTTCATGTTCCTGGCGCTTGTCGAATTTCAATTTTTAATCTTGCGTTACCGTGTGCCGTGTTTTTCGATTGACGACTTTGCGGGTCATCAACGACCCATTTTAACTGCGCCCGTAGGGAAAGAGTTAATATAGAATGGCCGATATTTTTTCGCATCGATCAATTTTATATTTTCGCCTGAATTTTTCATCATCGTTGTAAGTCGGCTAAACAACACACATATCAAATTTTAAGCCAATTTGGTGAATTATTTCTTACATTTCTAAACACGGTGAATTTTGACCTTTTTGACCCACATGCACAGAACCTATTGTGTTTGTAGTGTATAGATAGCTTGCGTATATATTTAAAAGTATGAGCTCCCGTGCGGGTGGACCGGTGCGGGTGGGATCTCTGCAGAGACTCTGCTTCGGGTAACCCTTACATAATTCCTCTCAATGAGGGGGGTAGGGGGGAGCAGAGAAGGGGGTTCATTTTTTGTCACTGACCATTTTTTTGCTTTGTTAAACTGTATTTACATTGATTATTTTCAATTCAACATATAATAAACTGCTTTTCCTTTCACGCTTTTTCTTCGATTATTTTCAATTTACCTGTTATTGCTTATTAACTCTTTCATTACGGCTGAAAAACATCAAAAATTGAACGACCACGTTGTTCTATTGATATCTCTTGAAATAACCATAACTGTTGCGAAAGCTATACATTTTCTGGAAGCCCAATAAACCAGCTTTTACTTGTTCTTTTAAATTTCCCGAACAAAACACATTATGTTAATATAAATTAGCATTAATTATCATAAATCAGGTTGAAAAATTTACATTTTTCCAGAAAAGGCCATCTTGCACGCCCGCATAGCATCTTGAAAACTCAAAATGCCACCAATCGCAGAGTTGTTTATGAAATCAAATCAAACTTGGCGTGTGCGTGGATTTCATGTTCCTGGCGCTTGTCGAATTTCAATTTTTAATCTTGCGTTACCGTGTGCCGTGTTTTTCGATTGACGACTTTGCGGGTCATCAACGACCCATTTTAACTGCGCCCGTAGGGAAAGAGTTAATATAGAATGGCCGATATTTTTTCGCATCGATCAATTTTATATTTTCGCCTGAATTTTTCATCATCGTTGTAAGTCGGCTAAACAACACACATATCAAATTTTAAGCCAATTTGGTGAATTATTTCTTACATTTCTAAACACGGTGAATTTTGACCTTTTTGACCCACATGCACAGAACCTATTGTGTTTGTAGTGTATAGATAGCTTGCGTATATATTTAAAAGTATGAGCTCCCGTGCGGGTGGACCGGTGCGGGTGGGATCTCTGCAGAGACTCTGCTTCGGGTAACCCTTACATAATTCCTCTCAATGAGGGGGGTAGGGGGGAGCAGAGAAGGGGGTTCATTTTTTGTCACTGACCATTTTTTTGCTTTGTTAAACTGTATTTACATTGATTATTTTCAATTCAACATATAATAAACTGCTTTTCCTTTCACGCTTTTTCTTCGATTATTTTCAATTTACCTGTTATTGCTTATTAACTCTTTCATTACGGCTGAAAAACATCAAAAATTGAACGACCACGTTGTTCTATTGATATCTCTTGAAATAACCATAACTGTTGCGAAAGCTATACATTTTCTGGAAGCCCAATAAACCAGCTTTTACTTGTTCTTTTAAATTTCCCGAACAAAACACATTATGTTAATATAAATTAGCATTAATTATCATAAATCAGGTTGAAAAATTTACATTTTTCCAGAAAAGGCCATCTTGCACGCCCGCATAGCATCTTGAAAACTCAAAATGCCACCAATCGCAGAGTTGTTTATGAAATCAAATCAAACTTGGCGTGTGCGTGGATTTCATGTTCCTGGCGCTTGTCGAATTTCAATTTTTAATCTTGCGTTACCGTGTGCCGTGTTTTTCGATTGACGACTTTGCGGGTCATCAACGACCCATTTTAACTGCGCCCGTAGGGAAAGAGTTAATATAGAATGGCCGATATTTTTTCGCATCGATCAATTTTATATTTTCGCCTGAATTTTTCATCATCGTTGTAAGTCGGCTAAACAACACACATATCAAATTTTAAGCCAATTTGGTGAATTATTTCTTACATTTCTAAACACGGTGAATTTTGACCTTTTTGACCCACATGCACAGAACCTATTGTGTTTGTAGTGTATAGATAGCTTGCGTATATATTTAAAAGTATGAGCTCCCGTGCGGGTGGACCGGTGCGGGTGGGATCTCTGCAGAGACTCTGCTTCGGGTAACCCTTACATAATTCCTCTCAATGAGGGGGGTAGGGGGGAGCAGAGAAGGGGGTTCATTTTTTGTCACTGACCATTTTTTTGCTTTGTTAAACTGTATTTACATTGATTATTTTCAATTCAACATATAATAAACTGCTTTTCCTTTCACGCTTTTTCTTCGATTATTTTCAATTTACCTGTTATTGCTTATTAACTCTTTCATTACGGCTGAAAAACATCAAAAATTGAACGACCACGTTGTTCTATTGATATCTCTTGAAATAACCATAACTGTTGCGAAAGCTATACATTTTCTGGAAGCCCAATAAACCAGCTTTTACTTGTTCTTTTAAATTTCCCGAACAAAACACATTATGTTAATATAAATTAGCATTAATTATCATAAATCAGGTTGAAAAATTTACATTTTTCCAGAAAAGGCCATCTTGCACGCCCGCATAGCATCTTGAAAACTCAAAATGCCACCAATCGCAGAGTTGTTTATGAAATCAAATCAAACTTGGCGTGTGCGTGGATTTCATGTTCCTGGCGCTTGTCGAATTTCAATTTTTAATCTTGCGTTACCGTGTGCCGTGTTTTTCGATTGACGACTTTGCGGGTCATCAACGACCCATTTTAACTGCGCCCGTAGGGAAAGAGTTAATATAGAATGGCCGATATTTTTTCGCATCGATCAATTTTATATTTTCGCCTGAATTTTTCATCATCGTTGTAAGTCGGCTAAACAACACACATATCAAATTTTAAGCCAATTTGGTGAATTATTTCTTACATTTCTAAACACGGTGAATTTTGACCTTTTTGACCCACATGCACAGAACCTATTGTGTTTGTAGTGTATAGATAGCTTGCGTATATATTTAAAAGTATGAGCTCCCGTGCGGGTGGACCGGTGCGGGTGGGATCTCTGCAGAGACTCTGCTTCGGGTAACCCTTACATAATTCCTCTCAATGAGGGGGGTAGGGGGGAGCAGAGAAGGGGGTTCATTTTTTGTCACTGACCATTTTTTTGCTTTGTTAAACTGTATTTACATTGATTATTTTCAATTCAACATATAATAAACTGCTTTTCCTTTCACGCTTTTTCTTCGATTATTTTCAATTTACCTATTATTGCTTATTAATATAGAATGGCCGATATTTTTTCGCATCGATCAATTTTATATTTTCGCCTGAATTTTTCATCATCGTTGTAAGTCGGCTAAACAACACACATATCAAATTTTAAGCCAATTTGGTGAATTATTTCTTACATTTCTAAACACGGTGAATTTTGACCTTTTTGACCCACATGCACAGAACCTATTGTGTTTGTAGTGTATAGATAGCTTGCGTATATATTTAAAAGTATGAGCTCCCGTGCGGGTGGACCGGTGCGGGTGGGATCTCTGCAGAGACTCTGCTTCGGGTAACCCTTACATAATTCCTCTCAATGAGGGGGGTAGGGGGGAGCAGAGAAGGGGGTTCATTTTTTGTCACTGACCATTTTTTTGCTTTGTTAAACTGTATTTACATTGATTATTTTCAATTCAACATATAATAAACTGCTTTTCCTTTCACGCTTTTTCTTCGATTATTTTCAATTTACCTGTTATTGCTTATTAACTCTTTCATTACGGCTGAAAAACATCAAAAATTGAACGACCACGTTGTTCTATTGATATCTCTTGAAATAACCATAACTGTTGCGAAAGCTATACATTTTCTGGAAGCCCAATAAACCAGCTTTTACTTGTTCTTTTAAATTTCCCGAACAAAACACATTATGTTAATATAAATTAGCATTAATTATCATAAATCAGGTTGAAAAATTTACATTTTTCCAGAAAAGGCCATCTTGCACGCCCGCATAGCATCTTGAAAACTCAAAATGCCACCAATCGCAGAGTTGTTTATGAAATCAAATCAAACTTGGCGTGTGCGTGGATTTCATGTTCCTGGCGCTTGTCGAATTTCAATTTTTAATCTTGCGTTACCGTGTGCCGTGTTTTTCGATTGACGACTTTGCGGGTCATCAACGACCCATTTTAACTGCGCCCGTAGGGAAAGAGTTAATATAGAATGGCCGATATTTTTTCGCATCGATCAATTTTATATTTTCGCCTGAATTTTTCATCATCGTTGTAAGTCGGCTAAACAACACACATATCAAATTTTAAGCCAATTTGGTGAATTATTTCTTACATTTCTAAACACGGTGAATTTTGACCTTTTTGACCCACATGCACAGAACCTATTGTGTTTGTAGTGTATAGATAGCTTGCGTATATATTTAAAAGTATGAGCTCCCGTGCGGGTGGACCGGTGCGGGTGGGATCTCTGCAGAGACTCTGCTTCGGGTAACCCTTACATAATTCCTCTCAATGAGGGGGGTAGGGGGGAGCAGAGAAGGGGGTTCATTTTTTGTCACTGACCATTTTTTTGCTTTGTTAAACTGTATTTACATTGATTATTTTCAATTCAACATATAATAAACTGCTTTTCCTTTCACGCTTTTTCTTCGATTATTTTCAATTTACCTGTTATTGCTTATTAACTCTTTCATTACGGCTGAAAAACATCAAAAATTGAACGACCACGTTGTTCTATTGATATCTCTTGAAATAACCATAACTGTTGCGAAAGCTATACATTTTCTGGAAGCCCAATAAACCAGCTTTTACTTGTTCTTTTAAATTTCCCGAACAAAACACATTATGTTAATATAAATTAGCATTAATTATCATAAATCAGGTTGAAAAATTTACATTTTTCCAGAAAAGGCCATCTTGCACGCCCGCATAGCATCTTGAAAACTCAAAATGCCACCAATCGCAGAGTTGTTTATGAAATCAAATCAAACTTGGCGTGTGCGTGGATTTCATGTTCCTGGCGCTTGTCGAATTTCAATTTTTAATCTTGCGTTACCGTGTGCCGTGTTTTTCGATTGACGACTTTGCGGGTCATCAACGACCCATTTTAACTGCGCCCGTAGGGAAAGAGTTAATATAGAATGGCCGATATTTTTTCGCATCGATCAATTTTATATTTTCGCCTGAATTTTTCATCATCGTTGTAAGTCGGCTAAACAACACACATATCAAATTTTAAGCCAATTTGGTGAATTATTTCTTACATTTCTAAACACGGTGAATTTTGACCTTTTTGACCCACATGCACAGAACCTATTGTGTTTGTAGTGTATAGATAGCTTGCGTATATATTTAAAAGTATGAGCTCCCGTGCGGGTGGACCGGTGCGGGTGGGATCTCTGCAGAGACTCTGCTTCGGGTAACCCTTACATAATTCCTCTCAATGAGGGGGGTAGGGGGGAGCAGAGAAGGGGGTTCATTTTTTGTCACTGACCATTTTTTTGCTTTGTTAAACTGTATTTACATTGATTATTTTCAATTCAACATATAATAAACTGCTTTTCCTTTCACGCTTTTTCTTCGATTATTTTCAATTTACCTGTTATTGCTTATTAACTCTTTCATTACGGCTGAAAAACATCAAAAATTGAACGACCACGTTGTTCTATTGATATCTCTTGAAATAACCATAACTGTTGCGAAAGCTATACATTTTCTGGAAGCCCAATAAACCAGCTTTTACTTGTTCTTTTAAATTTCCCGAACAAAACACATTATGTTAATATAAATTAGCATTAATTATCATAAATCAGGTTGAAAAATTTACATTTTTCCAGAAAAGGCCATCTTGCACGCCCGCATAGCATCTTGAAAACTCAAAATGCCACCAATCGCAGAGTTGTTTATGAAATCAAATCAAACTTGGCGTGTGCGTGGATTTCATGTTCCTGGCGCTTGTCGAATTTCAATTTTTAATCTTGCGTTACCGTGTGCCGTGTTTTTCGATTGACGACTTTGCGGGTCATCAACGACCCATTTTAACTGCGCCCGTAGGGAAAGAGTTAATATAGAATGGCCGATATTTTTTCGCATCGATCAATTTTATATTTTCGCCTGAATTTTTCATCATCGTTGTAAGTCGGCTAAACAACACACATATCAAATTTTAAGCCAATTTGGTGAATTATTTCTTACATTTCTAAACACGGTGAATTTTGACCTTTTTGACCCACATGCACAGAACCTATTGTGTTTGTAGTGTATAGATAGCTTGCGTATATATTTAAAAGTATGAGCTCCCGTGCGGGTGGACCGGTGCGGGTGGGATCTCTGCAGAGACTCTGCTTCGGGTAACCCTTACATAATTCCTCTCAATGAGGGGGGTAGGGGGGAGCAGAGAAGGGGGTTCATTTTTTGTCACTGACCATTTTTTTGCTTTGTTAAACTGTATTTACATTGATTATTTTCAATTCAACATATAATAAACTGCTTTTCCTTTCACGCTTTTTCTTCGATTATTTTCAATTTACCTGTTATTGCTTATTAACTCTTTCATTACGGCTGAAAAACATCAAAAATTGAACGACCACGTTGTTCTATTGATATCTCTTGAAATAACCATAACTGTTGCGAAAGCTATACATTTTCTGGAAGCCCAATAAACCAGCTTTTACTTGTTCTTTTAAATTTCCCGAACAAAACACATTATGTTAATATAAATTAGCATTAATTATCATAAATCAGGTTGAAAAATTTACATTTTTCCAGAAAAGGCCATCTTGCACGCCCGCATAGCATCTTGAAAACTCAAAATGCCACCAATCGCAGAGTTGTTTATGAAATCAAATCAAACTTGGCGTGTGCGTGGATTTCATGTTCCTGGCGCTTGTCGAATTTCAATTTTTAATCTTGCGTTACCGTGTGCCGTGTTTTTCGATTGACGACTTTGCGGGTCATCAACGACCCATTTTAACTGCGCCCGTAGGGAAAGAGTTAATATAGAATGGCCGATATTTTTTCGCATCGATCAATTTTATATTTTCGCCTGAATTTTTCATCATCGTTGTAAGTCGGCTAAACAACACACATATCAAATTTTAAGCCAATTTGGTGAATTATTTCTTACATTTCTAAACACGGTGAATTTTGACCTTTTTGACCCACATGCACAGAACCTATTGTGTTTGTAGTGTATAGATAGCTTGCGTATATATTTAAAAGTATGAGCTCCCGTGCGGGTGGACCGGTGCGGGTGGGATCTCTGCAGAGACTCTGCTTCGGGTAACCCTTACATAATTCCTCTCAATGAGGGGGGTAGGGGGGAGCAGAGAAGGGGGTTCATTTTTTGTCACTGACCATTTTTTTGCTTTGTTAAACTGTATTTACATTGATTATTTTCAATTCAACATATAATAAACTGCTTTTCCTTTCACGCTTTTTCTTCGATTATTTTCAATTTACCTGTTATTGCTTATTAACTCTTTCATTACGGCTGAAAAACATCAAAAATTGAACGACCACGTTGTTCTATTGATATCTCTTGAAATAACCATAACTGTTGCGAAAGCTATACATTTTCTGGAAGCCCAATAAACCAGCTTTTACTTGTTCTTTTAAATTTCCCGAACAAAACACATTATGTTAATATAAATTAGCATTAATTATCATAAATCAGGTTGAAAAATTTACATTTTTCCAGAAAAGGCCATCTTGCACGCCCGCATAGCATCTTGAAAACTCAAAATGCCACCAATCGCAGAGTTGTTTATGAAATCAAATCAAACTTGGCGTGTGCGTGGATTTCATGTTCCTGGCGCTTGTCGAATTTCAATTTTTAATCTTGCGTTACCGTGTGCCGTGTTTTTCGATTGACGACTTTGCGGGTCATCAACGACCCATTTTAACTGCGCCCGTAGGGAAAGAGTTAATATAGAATGGCCGATATTTTTTCGCATCGATCAATTTTATATTTTCGCCTGAATTTTTCATCATCGTTGTAAGTCGGCTAAACAACACACATATCAAATTTTAAGCCAATTTGGTGAATTATTTCTTACATTTCTAAACACGGTGAATTTTGACCTTTTTGACCCACATGCACAGAACCTATTGTGTTTGTAGTGTATAGATAGCTTGCGTATATATTTAAAAGTATGAGCTCCCGTGCGGGTGGACCGGTGCGGGTGGGATCTCTGCAGAGACTCTGCTTCGGGTAACCCTTACATAATTCCTCTCAATGAGGGGGGTAGGGGGGAGCAGAGAAGGGGGTTCATTTTTTGTCACTGACCATTTTTTTGCTTTGTTAAACTGTATTTACATTGATTATTTTCAATTCAACATATAATAAACTGCTTTTCCTTTCACGCTTTTTCTTCGATTATTTTCAATTTACCTGTTATTGCTTATTAACTCTTTCATTACGGCTGAAAAACATCAAAAATTGAACGACCACGTTGTTCTATTGATATCTCTTGAAATAACCATAACTGTTGCGAAAGCTATACATTTTCTGGAAGCCCAATAAACCAGCTTTTACTTGTTCTTTTAAATTTCCCGAACAAAACACATTATGTTAATATAAATTAGCATTAATTATCATAAATCAGGTTGAAAAATTTACATTTTTCCAGAAAAGGCCATCTTGCACGCCCGCATAGCATCTTGAAAACTCAAAATGCCACCAATCGCAGAGTTGTTTATGAAATCAAATCAAACTTGGCGTGTGCGTGGATTTCATGTTCCTGGCGCTTGTCGAATTTCAATTTTTAATCTTGCGTTACCGTGTGCCGTGTTTTTCGATTGACGACTTTGCGGGTCATCAACGACCCATTTTAACTGCGCCCGTAGGGAAAGAGTTAATATAGAATGGCCGATATTTTTTCGCATCGATCAATTTTATATTTTCGCCTGAATTTTTCATCATCGTTGTAAGTCGGCTAAACAACACACATATCAAATTTTAAGCCAATTTGGTGAATTATTTCTTACATTTCTAAACACGGTGAATTTTGACCTTTTTGACCCACATGCACAGAACCTATTGTGTTTGTAGTGTATAGATAGCTTGCGTATATATTTAAAAGTATGAGCTCCCGTGCGGGTGGACCGGTGCGGGTGGGATCTCTGCAGAGACTCTGCTTCGGGTAACCCTTACATAATTCCTCTCAATGAGGGGGGTAGGGGGGAGCAGAGAAGGGGGTTCATTTTTTGTCACTGACCATTTTTTTGCTTTGTTAAACTGTATTTACATTGATTATTTTCAATTCAACATATAATAAACTGCTTTTCCTTTCACGCTTTTTCTTCGATTATTTTCAATTTACCTGTTATTGCTTATTAACTCTTTCATTACGGCTGAAAAACATCAAAAATTGAACGACCACGTTGTTCTATTGATATCTCTTGAAATAACCATAACTGTTGCGAAAGCTATACATTTTCTGGAAGCCCAATAAACCAGCTTTTACTTGTTCTTTTAAATTTCCCGAACAAAACACATTATGTTAATATAAATTAGCATTAATTATCATAAATCAGGTTGAAAAATTTACATTTTTCCAGAAAAGGCCATCTTGCACGCCCGCATAGCATCTTGAAAACTCAAAATGCCACCAATCGCAGAGTTGTTTATGAAATCAAATCAAACTTGGCGTGTGCGTGGATTTCATGTTCCTGGCGCTTGTCGAATTTCAATTTTTAATCTTGCGTTACCGTGTGCCGTGTTTTTCGATTGACGACTTTGCGGGTCATCAACGACCCATTTTAACTGCGCCCGTAGGGAAAGAGTTAATATAGAATGGCCGATATTTTTTCGCATCGATCAATTTTATATTTTCGCCTGAATTTTTCATCATCGTTGTAAGTCGGCTAAACAACACACATATCAAATTTTAAGCCAATTTGGTGAATTATTTCTTACATTTCTAAACACGGTGAATTTTGACCTTTTTGACCCACATGCACAGAACCTATTGTGTTTGTAGTGTATAGATAGCTTGCGTATATATTTAAAAGTATGAGCTCCCGTGCGGGTGGACCGGTGCGGGTGGGATCTCTGCAGAGACTCTGCTTCGGGTAACCCTTACATAATTCCTCTCAATGAGGGGGGTAGGGGGGAGCAGAGAAGGGGGTTCATTTTTTGTCACTGACCATTTTTTTGCTTTGTTAAACTGTATTTACATTGATTATTTTCAATTCAACATATAATAAACTGCTTTTCCTTTCACGCTTTTTCTTCGATTATTTTCAATTTACCTGTTATTGCTTATTAACTCTTTCATTACGGCTGAAAAACATCAAAAATTGAACGACCACGTTGTTCTATTGATATCTCTTGAAATAACCATAACTGTTGCGAAAGCTATACATTTTCTGGAAGCCCAATAAACCAGCTTTTACTTGTTCTTTTAAATTTCCCGAACAAAACACATTATGTTAATATAAATTAGCATTAATTATCATAAATCAGGTTGAAAAATTTACATTTTTCCAGAAAAGGCCATCTTGCACGCCCGCATAGCATCTTGAAAACTCAAAATGCCACCAATCGCAGAGTTGTTTATGAAATCAAATCAAACTTGGCGTGTGCGTGGATTTCATGTTCCTGGCGCTTGTCGAATTTCAATTTTTAATCTTGCGTTACCGTGTGCCGTGTTTTTCGATTGACGACTTTGCGGGTCATCAACGACCCATTTTAACTGCGCCCGTAGGGAAAGAGTTAATATAGAATGGCCGATATTTTTTCGCATCGATCAATTTTATATTTTCGCCTGAATTTTTCATCATCGTTGTAAGTCGGCTAAACAACACACATATCAAATTTTAAGCCAATTTGGTGAATTATTTCTTACATTTCTAAACACGGTGAATTTTGACCTTTTTGACCCACATGCACAGAACCTATTGTGTTTGTAGTGTATAGATAGCTTGCGTATATATTTAAAAGTATGAGCTCCCGTGCGGGTGGACCGGTGCGGGTGGGATCTCTGCAGAGACTCTGCTTCGGGTAACCCTTACATAATTCCTCTCAATGAGGGGGGTAGGGGGGAGCAGAGAAGGGGGTTCATTTTTTGTCACTGACCATTTTTTTGCTTTGTTAAACTGTATTTACATTGATTATTTTCAATTCAACATATAATAAACTGCTTTTCCTTTCACGCTTTTTCTTCGATTATTTTCAATTTACCTGTTATTGCTTATTAACTCTTTCATTACGGCTGAAAAACATCAAAAATTGAACGACCACGTTGTTCTATTGATATCTCTTGAAATAACCATAACTGTTGCGAAAGCTATACATTTTCTGGAAGCCCAATAAACCAGCTTTTACTTGTTCTTTTAAATTTCCCGAACAAAACACATTATGTTAATATAAATTAGCATTAATTATCATAAATCAGGTTGAAAAATTTACATTTTTCCAGAAAAGGCCATCTTGCACGCCCGCATAGCATCTTGAAAACTCAAAATGCCACCAATCGCAGAGTTGTTTATGAAATCAAATCAAACTTGGCGTGTGCGTGGATTTCATGTTCCTGGCGCTTGTCGAATTTCAATTTTTAATCTTGCGTTACCGTGTGCCGTGTTTTTCGATTGACGACTTTGCGGGTCATCAACGACCCATTTTAACTGCGCCCGTAGGGAAAGAGTTAATATAGAATGGCCGATATTTTTTCGCATCGATCAATTTTATATTTTCGCCTGAATTTTTCATCATCGTTGTAAGTCGGCTAAACAACACACATATCAAATTTTAAGCCAATTTGGTGAATTATTTCTTACATTTCTAAACACGGTGAATTTTGACCTTTTTGACCCACATGCACAGAACCTATTGTGTTTGTAGTGTATAGATAGCTTGCGTATATATTTAAAAGTATGAGCTCCCGTGCGGGTGGACCGGTGCGGGTGGGATCTCTGCAGAGACTCTGCTTCGGGTAACCCTTACATAATTCCTCTCAATGAGGGGGGTAGGGGGGAGCAGAGAAGGGGGTTCATTTTTTGTCACTGACCATTTTTTTGCTTTGTTAAACTGTATTTACATTGATTATTTTCAATTCAACATATAATAAACTGCTTTTCCTTTCACGCTTTTTCTTCGATTATTTTCAATTTACCTGTTATTGCTTATTAACTCTTTCATTACGGCTGAAAAACATCAAAAATTGAACGACCACGTTGTTCTATTGATATCTCTTGAAATAACCATAACTGTTGCGAAAGCTATACATTTTCTGGAAGCCCAATAAACCAGCTTTTACTTGTTCTTTTAAATTTCCCGAACAAAACACATTATGTTAATATAAATTAGCATTAATTATCATAAATCAGGTTGAAAAATTTACATTTTTCCAGAAAAGGCCATCTTGCACGCCCGCATAGCATCTTGAAAACTCAAAATGCCACCAATCGCAGAGTTGTTTATGAAATCAAATCAAACTTGGCGTGTGCGTGGATTTCATGTTCCTGGCGCTTGTCGAATTTCAATTTTTAATCTTGCGTTACCGTGTGCCGTGTTTTTCGATTGACGACTTTGCGGGTCATCAACGACCCATTTTAACTGCGCCCGTAGGGAAAGAGTTAATATAGAATGGCCGATATTTTTTCGCATCGATCAATTTTATATTTTCGCCTGAATTTTTCATCATCGTTGTAAGTCGGCTAAACAACACACATATCAAATTTTAAGCCAATTTGGTGAATTATTTCTTACATTTCTAAACACGGTGAATTTTGACCTTTTTGACCCACATGCACAGAACCTATTGTGTTTGTAGTGTATAGATAGCTTGCGTATATATTTAAAAGTATGAGCTCCCGTGCGGGTGGACCGGTGCGGGTGGGATCTCTGCAGAGACTCTGCTTCGGGTAACCCTTACATAATTCCTCTCAATGAGGGGGGTAGGGGGGAGCAGAGAAGGGGGTTCATTTTTTGTCACTGACCATTTTTTTGCTTTGTTAAACTGTATTTACATTGATTATTTTCAATTCAACATATAATAAACTGCTTTTCCTTTCACGCTTTTTCTTCGATTATTTTCAATTTACCTGTTATTGCTTATTAACTCTTTCATTACGGCTGAAAAACATCAAAAATTGAACGACCACGTTGTTCTATTGATATCTCTTGAAATAACCATAACTGTTGCGAAAGCTATACATTTTCTGGAAGCCCAATAAACCAGCTTTTACTTGTTCTTTTAAATTTCCCGAACAAAACACATTATGTTAATATAAATTAGCATTAATTATCATAAATCAGGTTGAAAAATTTACATTTTTCCAGAAAAGGCCATCTTGCACGCCCGCATAGCATCTTGAAAACTCAAAATGCCACCAATCGCAGAGTTGTTTATGAAATCAAATCAAACTTGGCGTGTGCGTGGATTTCATGTTCCTGGCGCTTGTCGAATTTCAATTTTTAATCTTGCGTTACCGTGTGCCGTGTTTTTCGATTGACGACTTTGCGGGTCATCAACGACCCATTTTAACTGCGCCCGTAGGGAAAGAGTTAATATAGAATGGCCGATATTTTTTCGCATCGATCAATTTTATATTTTCGCCTGAATTTTTCATCATCGTTGTAAGTCGGCTAAACAACACACATATCAAATTTTAAGCCAATTTGGTGAATTATTTCTTACATTTCTAAACACGGTGAATTTTGACCTTTTTGACCCACATGCACAGAACCTATTGTGTTTGTAGTGTATAGATAGCTTGCGTATATATTTAAAAGTATGAGCTCCCGTGCGGGTGGACCGGTGCGGGTGGGATCTCTGCAGAGACTCTGCTTCGGGTAACCCTTACATAATTCCTCTCAATGAGGGGGGTAGGGGGGAGCAGAGAAGGGGGTTCATTTTTTGTCACTGACCATTTTTTTGCTTTGTTAAACTGTATTTACATTGATTATTTTCAATTCAACATATAATAAACTGCTTTTCCTTTCACGCTTTTTCTTCGATTATTTTCAATTTACCTGTTATTGCTTATTAACTCTTTCATTACGGCTGAAAAACATCAAAAATTGAACGACCACGTTGTTCTATTGATATCTCTTGAAATAACCATAACTGTTGCGAAAGCTATACATTTTCTGGAAGCCCAATAAACCAGCTTTTACTTGTTCTTTTAAATTTCCCGAACAAAACACATTATGTTAATATAAATTAGCATTAATTATCATAAATCAGGTTGAAAAATTTACATTTTTCCAGAAAAGGCCATCTTGCACGCCCGCATAGCATCTTGAAAACTCAAAATGCCACCAATCGCAGAGTTGTTTATGAAATCAAATCAAACTTGGCGTGTGCGTGGATTTCATGTTCCTGGCGCTTGTCGAATTTCAATTTTTAATCTTGCGTTACCGTGTGCCGTGTTTTTCGATTGACGACTTTGCGGGTCATCAACGACCCATTTTAACTGCGCCCGTAGGGAAAGAGTTAATATAGAATGGCCGATATTTTTTCGCATCGATCAATTTTATATTTTCGCCTGAATTTTTCATCATCGTTGTAAGTCGGCTAAACAACACACATATCAAATTTTAAGCCAATTTGGTGAATTATTTCTTACATTTCTAAACACGGTGAATTTTGACCTTTTTGACCCACATGCACAGAACCTATTGTGTTTGTAGTGTATAGATAGCTTGCGTATATATTTAAAAGTATGAGCTCCCGTGCGGGTGGACCGGTGCGGGTGGGATCTCTGCAGAGACTCTGCTTCGGGTAACCCTTACATAATTCCTCTCAATGAGGGGGGTAGGGGGGAGCAGAGAAGGGGGTTCATTTTTTGTCACTGACCATTTTTTTGCTTTGTTAAACTGTATTTACATTGATTATTTTCAATTCAACATATAATAAACTGCTTTTCCTTTCACGCTTTTTCTTCGATTATTTTCAATTTACCTGTTATTGCTTATTAACTCTTTCATTACGGCTGAAAAACATCAAAAATTGAACGACCACGTTGTTCTATTGATATCTCTTGAAATAACCATAACTGTTGCGAAAGCTATACATTTTCTGGAAGCCCAATAAACCAGCTTTTACTTGTTCTTTTAAATTTCCCGAACAAAAACACATTATGTTAATATAAATTAGCATTAATTATCATAAATCAGGTTGAAAAATTTACATTTTTCCAGAAAAGGCCATCTTGCACGCCCGCATAGCATCTTGAAAACTCAAAATGCCACCAATCGCAGAGTTGTTTATGAAATCAAATCAAACTTGGCGTGTGCGTGGATTTCATGTTCCTGGCGCTTGTCGAATTTCAATTTTTAATCTTGCGTTACCGTGTGCCGTGTTTTTCGATTGACGACTTTGCGGGTCATCAACGACCCATTTTAACTGCGCCCGTAGGGAAAGAGTTAATATAGAATGGCCGATATTTTTTCGCATCGATCAATTTTATATTTTCGCCTGAATTTTTCATCATCGTTGTAAGTCGGCTAAACAACACACATATCAAATTTTAAGCCAATTTGGTGAATTATTTCTTACATTTCTAAACACGGTGAATTTTGACCTTTTTGACCCACATGCACAGAACCTATTGTGTTTGTAGTGTATAGATAGCTTGCGTATATATTTAAAAGTATGAGCTCCCGTGCGGGTGGACCGGTGCGGGTGGGATCTCTGCAGAGACTCTGCTTCGGGTAACCCTTACATAATTCCTCTCAATGAGGGGGGTAGGGGGGAGCAGAGAAGGGGGTTCATTTTTTGTCACTGACCATTTTTTTTGCTTTGTTAAACTGTATTTACATTGATTATTTTCAATTCAACATATAATAAACTGCTTTTCCTTTCACGCTTTTTCTTCGATTATTTTCAATTTACCTGTTATTGCTTATTAACTCTTTCATTACGGCTGAAAAACATCAAAAATTGAACGACCACGTTGTTCTATTGATATCTCTTGAAATAACCATAACTGTTGCGAAAGCTATACATTTTCTGGAAGCCCAATAAACCAGCTTTTACTTGTTCTTTTAAATTTCCCGAACAAAACACATTATGTTAATATAAATTAGCATTAATTATCATAAATCAGGTTGAAAAATTTACATTTTTCCAGAAAAGGCCATCTTGCACGCCCGCATAGCATCTTGAAAACTCAAAATGCCACCAATCGCAGAGTTGTTTATGAAATCAAATCAAACTTGGCGTGTGCGTGGATTTCATGTTCCTGGCGCTTGTCGAATTTCAATTTTTAATCTTGCGTTACCGTGTGCCGTGTTTTTCGATTGACGACTTTGCGGGTCATCAACGACCCATTTTAACTGCGCCCGTAGGGAAAGAGTTAATATAGAATGGCCGATATTTTTTCGCATCGATCAATTTTATATTTTCGCCTGAATTTTTCATCATCGTTGTAAGTCGGCTAAACAACACACATATCAAATTTTAAGCCAATTTGGTGAATTATTTCTTACATTTCTAAACACGGTGAATTTTGACCTTTTTGACCCACATGCACAGAACCTATTGTGTTTGTAGTGTATAGATAGCTTGCGTATATATTTAAAAGTATGAGCTCCCGTGCGGGTGGACCGGTGCGGGTGGGATCTCTGCAGAGACTCTGCTTCGGGTAACCCTTACATAATTCCTCTCAATGAGGGGGGTAGGGGGGAGCAGAGAAGGGGGTTCATTTTTTGTCACTGACCATTTTTTTGCTTTGTTAAACTGTATTTACATTGATTATTTTCAATTCAACATATAATAAACTGCTTTTCCTTTCACGCTTTTTCTTCGATTATTTTCAATTTACCTGTTATTGCTTATTAACTCTTTCATTACGGCTGAAAAACATCAAAAATTGAACGACCACGTTGTTCTATTGATATCTCTTGAAATAACCATAACTGTTGCGAAAGCTATACATTTTCTGGAAGCCCAATAAACCAGCTTTTACTTGTTCTTTTAAATTTCCCGAACAAAACACATTATGTTAATATAAATTAGCATTAATTATCATAAATCAGGTTGAAAAATTTACATTTTTCCAGAAAAGGCCATCTTGCACGCCCGCATAGCATCTTGAAAACTCAAAATGCCACCAATCGCAGAGTTGTTTATGAAATCAAATCAAACTTGGCGTGTGCGTGGATTTCATGTTCCTGGCGCTTGTCGAATTTCAATTTTTAATCTTGCGTTACCGTGTGCCGTGTTTTTCGATTGACGACTTTGCGGGTCATCAACGACCCATTTTAACTGCGCCCGTAGGGAAAGAGTTAATATAGAATGGCCGATATTTTTTCGCATCGATCAATTTTATATTTTCGCCTGAATTTTTCATCATCGTTGTAAGTCGGCTAAACAACACACATATCAAATTTTAAGCCAATTTGGTGAATTATTTCTTACATTTCTAAACACGGTGAATTTTGACCTTTTTGACCCACATGCACAGAACCTATTGTGTTTGTAGTGTATAGATAGCTTGCGTATATATTTAAAAGTATGAGCTCCCGTGCGGGTGGACCGGTGCGGGTGGGATCTCTGCAGAGACTCTGCTTCGGGTAACCCTTACATAATTCCTCTCAATGAGGGGGGTAGGGGGGAGCAGAGAAGGGGGTTCATTTTTTGTCACTGACCATTTTTTTGCTTTGTTAAACTGTATTTACATTGATTATTTTCAATTCAACATATAATAAACTGCTTTTCCTTTCACGCTTTTTCTTCGATTATTTTCAATTTACCTGTTATTGCTTATTAACTCTTTCATTACGGCTGAAAAACATCAAAAATTGAACGACCACGTTGTTCTATTGATATCTCTTGAAATAACCATAACTGTTGCGAAAGCTATACATTTTCTGGAAGCCCAATAAACCAGCTTTTACTTGTTCTTTTAAATTTCCCGAACAAAACACATTATGTTAATATAAATTAGCATTAATTATCATAAATCAGGTTGAAAAATTTACATTTTTCCAGAAAAGGCCATCTTGCACGCCCGCATAGCATCTTGAAAACTCAAAATGCCACCAATCGCAGAGTTGTTTATGAAATCAAATCAAACTTGGCGTGTGCGTGGATTTCATGTTCCTGGCGCTTGTCGAATTTCAATTTTTAATCTTGCGTTACCGTGTGCCGTGTTTTTCGATTGACGACTTTGCGGGTCATCAACGACCCATTTTAACTGCGCCCGTAGGGAAAGAGTTAATATAGAATGGCCGATATTTTTTCGCATCGATCAATTTTATATTTTCGCCTGAATTTTTCATCATCGTTGTAAGTCGGCTAAACAACACACATATCAAATTTTAAGCCAATTTGGTGAATTATTTCTTACATTTCTAAACACGGTGAATTTTGACCTTTTTGACCCACATGCACAGAACCTATTGTGTTTGTAGTGTATAGATAGCTTGCGTATATATTTAAAAGTATGAGCTCCCGTGCGGGTGGACCGGTGCGGGTGGGATCTCTGCAGAGACTCTGCTTCGGGTAACCCTTACATAATTCCTCTCAATGAGGGGGGTAGGGGGGAGCAGAGAAGGGGGTTCATTTTTTGTCACTGACCATTTTTTTGCTTTGTTAAACTGTATTTACATTGATTATTTTCAATTCAACATATAATAAACTGCTTTTCCTTTCACGCTTTTTCTTCGATTATTTTCAATTTACCTGTTATTGCTTATTAACTCTTTCATTACGGCTGAAAAACATCAAAAATTGAACGACCACGTTGTTCTATTGATATCTCTTGAAATAACCATAACTGTTGCGAAAGCTATACATTTTCTGGAAGCCCAATAAACCAGCTTTTACTTGTTCTTTTAAATTTCCCGAACAAAACACATTATGTTAATATAAATTAGCATTAATTATCATAAATCAGGTTGAAAAATTTACATTTTTCCAGAAAAGGCCATCTTGCACGCCCGCATAGCATCTTGAAAACTCAAAATGCCACCAATCGCAGAGTTGTTTATGAAATCAAATCAAACTTGGCGTGTGTGCGTGGATTTCATGTTCCTGGCGCTTGTCGAATTTCAATTTTTAATCTTGCGTTACCGTGTGCCGTGTTTTTCGATTGACGACTTTGCGGGTCATCAACGACCCATTTTAACTGCGCCCGTAGGGAAAGAGTTAATATAGAATGGCCGATATTTTTTCGCATCGATCAATTTTATATTTTCGCCTGAATTTTTCATCATCGTTGTAAGTCGGCTAAACAACACACATATCAAATTTTAAGCCAATTTGGTGAATTATTTCTTACATTTCTAAACACGGTGAATTTTGACCTTTTTGACCCACATGCACAGAACCTATTGTGTTTGTAGTGTATAGATAGCTTGCGTATATATTTAAAAGTATGAGCTCCCGTGCGGGTGGACCGGTGCGGGTGGGATCTCTGCAGAGACTCTGCTTCGGGTAACCCTTACATAATTCCTCTCAATGAGGGGGGTAGGGGGGAGCAGAGAAGGGGGTTCATTTTTTGTCACTGACCATTTTTTTGCTTTGTTAAACTGTATTTACATTGATTATTTTCAATTCAACATATAATAAACTGCTTTTCCTTTCACGCTTTTTCTTCGATTATTTTCAATTTACCTGTTATTGCTTATTAACTCTTTCATTACGGCTGAAAAACATCAAAAATTGAACGACCACGTTGTTCTATTGATATCTCTTGAAATAACCATAACTGTTGCGAAAGCTATACATTTTCTGGAAGCCCAATAAACCAGCTTTTACTTGTTCTTTTAAATTTCCCGAACAAAACACATTATGTTAATATAAATTAGCATTAATTATCATAAATCAGGTTGAAAAATTTACATTTTTCCAGAAAAGGCCATCTTGCACGCCCGCATAGCATCTTGAAAACTCAAAATGCCACCAATCGCAGAGTTGTTTATGAAATCAAATCAAACTTGGCGTGTGCGTGGATTTCATGTTCCTGGCGCTTGTCGAATTTCAATTTTTAATCTTGCGTTACCGTGTGCCGTGTTTTTCGATTGACGACTTTGCGGGTCATCAACGACCCATTTTAACTGCGCCCGTAGGGAAAGAGTTAATATAGAATGGCCGATATTTTTTCGCATCGATCAATTTTATATTTTCGCCTGAATTTTTCATCATCGTTGTAAGTCGGCTAAACAACACACATATCAAATTTTAAGCCAATTTGGTGAATTATTTCTTACATTTCTAAACACGGTGAATTTTGACCTTTTTGACCCACATGCACAGAACCTATTGTGTTTGTAGTGTATAGATAGCTTGCGTATATATTTAAAAGTATGAGCTCCCGTGCGGGTGGACCGGTGCGGGTGGGATCTCTGCAGAGACTCTGCTTCGGGTAACCCTTACATAATTCCTCTCAATGAGGGGGGTAGGGGGGAGCAGAGAAGGGGGTTCATTTTTTGTCACTGACCATTTTTTTGCTTTGTTAAACTGTATTTACATTGATTATTTTCAATTCAACATATAATAAACTGCTTTTCCTTTCACGCTTTTTCTTCGATTATTTTCAATTTACCTGTTATTGCTTATTAACTCTTTCATTACGGCTGAAAAACATCAAAAATTGAACGACCACGTTGTTCTATTGATATCTCTTGAAATAACCATAACTGTTGCGAAAGCTATACATTTTCTGGAAGCCCAATAAACCAGCTTTTACTTGTTCTTTTAAATTTCCCGAACAAAACATTATGTTAATATAAATTAGCATTAATTATCATAAATCAGGTTGAAAAATTTACATTTTTCCAGAAAAGGCCATCTTGCACGCCCGCATAGCATCTTGAAAACTCAAAATGCCACCAATCGCAGAGTTGTTTATGAAATCAAATCAAACTTGGCGTGTGCGTGGATTTCATGTTCCTGGCGCTTGTCGAATTTCAATTTTTAATCTTGCGTTACCGTGTGCCGTGTTTTTCGATTGACGACTTTGCGGGTCATCAACGACCCATTTTAACTGCGCCCGTAGGGAAAGAGTTAATATAGAATGGCCGATATTTTTTCGCATCGATCAATTTTATATTTTCGCCTGAATTTTTCATCATCGTTGTAAGTCGGCTAAACAACACACATATCAAATTTTAAGCCAATTTGGTGAATTATTTCTTACATTTCTAAACACGGTGAATTTTGACCTTTTTGACCCACATGCACAGAACCTATTGTGTTTGTAGTGTATAGATAGCTTGCGTATATATTTAAAAGTATGAGCTCCCGTGCGGGTGGACCGGTGCGGGTGGGATCTCTGCAGAGACTCTGCTTCGGGTAACCCTTACATAATTCCTCTCAATGAGGGGGGTAGGGGGGAGCAGAGAAGGGGGTTCATTTTTTGTCACTGACCATTTTTTTGCTTTGTTAAACTGTATTTACATTGATTATTTTCAATTCAACATATAATAAACTGCTTTTCCTTTCACGCTTTTTCTTCGATTATTTTCAATTTACCTGTTATTGCTTATTAACTCTTTCATTACGGCTGAAAAACATCAAAAATTGAACGACCACGTTGTTCTATTGATATCTCTTGAAATAACCATAACTGTTGCGAAAGCTATACATTTTCTGGAAGCCCAATAAACCAGCTTTTACTTGTTCTTTTAAATTTCCCGAACAAAACACATTATGTTAATATAAATTAGCATTAATTATCATAAATCAGGTTGAAAAATTTACATTTTTCCAGAAAAGGCCATCTTGCACGCCCGCATAGCATCTTGAAAACTCAAAATGCCACCAATCGCAGAGTTGTTTATGAAATCAAATCAAACTTGGCGTGTGCGTGGATTTCATGTTCCTGGCGCTTGTCGAATTTCAATTTTTAATCTTGCGTTACCGTGTGCCGTGTTTTTCGATTGACGACTTTGCGGGTCATCAACGACCCATTTTAACTGCGCCCGTAGGGAAAGAGTTAATATAGAATGGCCGATATTTTTTCGCATCGATCAATTTTATATTTTCGCCTGAATTTTTCATCATCGTT
Source organism: Chrysogorgia sp. JL179-B06 (assembly GCA_035772405.1). Taxonomy (NCBI): domain Eukaryota; kingdom Metazoa; phylum Cnidaria; class Anthozoa; order Scleralcyonacea; family Chrysogorgiidae; genus Chrysogorgia; species Chrysogorgia sp. JL179-B06. The sequence goes on from JAYKKM010000010.1 coordinate 1,295,537, forward strand.
GTAAGTCGGCTAAACAACACACATATCAAATTTTAAGCCAATTTGGTGAATTATTTCTTACATTTCTAAACACGGTGAATTTTGACCTTTTTGACCCACATGCACAGAACCTATTGTGTTTGTAGTGTATAGATAGCTTGCGTATATATTTAAAAGTATGAGCTCCCGTGCGGGTGGACCGGTGCGGGTGGGATCTCTGCAGAGACTCTGCTTCGGGTAACCCTTACATAATTCCTCTCAATGAGGGGGGTAGGGGGGAGCAGAGAAGGGGGTTCATTTTTTGTCACTGACCATTTTTTTGCTTTGTTAAACTGTATTTACATTGATTATTTTCAATTCAACATATAATAAACTGCTTTTCCTTTCACGCTTTTTCTTCGATTATTTTCAATTTACCTGTTATTGCTTATTAACTCTTTCATTACGGCTGAAAAACATCAAAAATTGAACGACCACGTTGTTCTATTGATATCTCTTGAAATAACCATAACTGTTGCGAAAGCTATACATTTTCTGGAAGCCCAATAAACCAGCTTTTACTTGTTCTTTTAAATTTCCCGAACAAAACACATTATGTTAATATAAATTAGCATTAATTATCATAAATCAGGTTGAAAAATTTACATTTTTCCAGAAAAGGCCATCTTGCACGCCCGCATAGCATCTTGAAAACTCAAAATGCCACCAATCGCAGAGTTGTTTATGAAATCAAATCAAACTTGGCGTGTGCGTGGATTTCATGTTCCTGGCGCTTGTCGAATTTCAATTTTTAATCTTGCGTTACCGTGTGCCGTGTTTTTCGATTGACGACTTTGCGGGTCATCAACGACCCATTTTAACTGCGCCCGTAGGGAAAGAGTTAATATAGAATGGCCGATATTTTTTCGCATCGATCAATTTTATATTTTCGCCTGAATTTTTCATCATCGTTGTAAGTCGGCTAAACAACACACATATCAAATTTTAAGCCAATTTGGTGAATTATTTCTTACATTTCTAAACACGGTGAATTTTGACCTTTTTGACCCACATGCACAGAACCTATTGTGTTTGTAGTGTATAGATAGCTTGCGTATATATTTAAAAGTATGAGCTCCCGTGCGGGTGGACCGGTGCGGGTGGGATCTCTGCAGAGACTCTGCTTCGGGTAACCCTTACATAATTCCTCTCAATGAGGGGGGTAGGGGGGAGCAGAGAAGGGGGTTCATTTTTTGTCACTGACCATTTTTTTGCTTTGTTAAACTGTATTTACATTGATTATTTTCAATTCAACATATAATAAACTGCTTTTCCTTTCACGCTTTTTCTTCGATTATTTTCAATTTACCTGTTATTGCTTATTAACTCTTTCATTACGGCTGAAAAACATCAAAAATTGAACGACCACGTTGTTCTATTGATATCTCTTGAAATAACCATAACTGTTGCGAAAGCTATACATTTTCTGGAAGCCCAATAAACCAGCTTTTACTTGTTCTTTTAAATTTCCCGAACAAAACACATTATGTTAATATAAATTAGCATTAATTATCATAAATCAGGTTGAAAAATTTACATTTTTCCAGAAAAGGCCATCTTGCACGCCCGCATAGCATCTTGAAAACTCAAAATGCCACCAATCGCAGAGTTGTTTATGAAATCAAATCAAACTTGGCGTGTGCGTGGATTTCATGTTCCTGGCGCTTGTCGAATTTCAATTTTTAATCTTGCGTTACCGTGTGCCGTGTTTTTCGATTGACGACTTTGCGGGTCATCAACGACCCATTTTAACTGCGCCCGTAGGGAAAGAGTTAATATAGAATGGCCGATATTTTTTCGCATCGATCAATTTTATATTTTCGCCTGAATTTTTCATCATCGTTGTAAGTCGGCTAAACAACACACATATCAAATTTTAAGCCAATTTGGTGAATTATTTCTTACATTTCTAAACACGGTGAATTTTGACCTTTTTGACCCACATGCACAGAACCTATTGTGTTTGTAGTGTATAGATAGCTTGCGTATATATTTAAAAGTATGAGCTCCCGTGCGGGTGGACCGGTGCGGGTGGGATCTCTGCAGAGACTCTGCTTCGGGTAACCCTTACATAATTCCTCTCAATGAGGGGGGTAGGGGGGAGCAGAGAAGGGGGTTCATTTTTTGTCACTGACCATTTTTTTGCTTTGTTAAACTGTATTTACATTGATTATTTTCAATTCAACATATAATAAACTGCTTTTCCTTTCACGCTTTTTCTTCGATTATTTTCAATTTACCTGTTATTGCTTATTAACTCTTTCATTACGGCTGAAAAACATCAAAAATTGAACGACCACGTTGTTCTATTGATATCTCTTGAAATAACCATAACTGTTGCGAAAGCTATACATTTTCTGGAAGCCCAATAAACCAGCTTTTACTTGTTCTTTTAAATTTCCCGAACAAAACACATTATGTTAATATAAATTAGCATTAATTATCATAAATCAGGTTGAAAAATTTACATTTTTCCAGAAAAGGCCATCTTGCACGCCCGCATAGCATCTTGAAAACTCAAAATGCCACCAATCGCAGAGTTGTTTATGAAATCAAATCAAACTTGGCGTGTGCGTGGATTTCATGTTCCTGGCGCTTGTCGAATTTCAATTTTTAATCTTGCGTTACCGTGTGCCGTGTTTTTCGATTGACGACTTTGCGGGTCATCAACGACCCATTTTAACTGCGCCCGTAGGGAAAGAGTTAATATAGAATGGCCGATATTTTTTCGCATCGATCAATTTTATATTTTCGCCTGAATTTTTCATCATCGTTGTAAGTCGGCTAAACAACACACATATCAAATTTTAAGCCAATTTGGTGAATTATTTCTTACATTTCTAAACACGGTGAATTTTGACCTTTTTGACCCACATGCACAGAACCTATTGTGTTTGTAGTGTATAGATAGCTTGCGTATATATTTAAAAGTATGAGCTCCCGTGCGGGTGGACCGGTGCGGGTGGGATCTCTGCAGAGACTCTGCTTCGGGTAACCCTTACATAATTCCTCTCAATGAGGGGGGTAGGGGGGAGCAGAGAAGGGGGTTCATTTTTTGTCACTGACCATTTTTTTGCTTTGTTAAACTGTATTTACATTGATTATTTTCAATTCAACATATAATAAACTGCTTTTCCTTTCACGCTTTTTCTTCGATTATTTTCAATTTACCTGTTATTGCTTATTAACTCTTTCATTACGGCTGAAAAACATCAAAAATTGAACGACCACGTTGTTCTATTGATATCTCTTGAAATAACCATAACTGTTGCGAAAGCTATACATTTTCTGGAAGCCCAATAAACCAGCTTTTACTTGTTCTTTTAAATTTCCCGAACAAAACACATTATGTTAATATAAATTAGCATTAATTATCATAAATCAGGTTGAAAAATTTACATTTTTCCAGAAAAGGCCATCTTGCACGCCCGCATAGCATCTTGAAAACTCAAAATGCCACCAATCGCAGAGTTGTTTATGAAATCAAATCAAACTTGGCGTGTGCGTGGATTTCATGTTCCTGGCGCTTGTCGAATTTCAATTTTTAATCTTGCGTTACCGTGTGCCGTGTTTTTCGATTGACGACTTTGCGGGTCATCAACGACCCATTTTAACTGCGCCCGTAGGGAAAGAGTTAATATAGAATGGCCGATATTTTTTCGCATCGATCAATTTTATATTTTCGCCTGAATTTTTCATCATCGTTGTAAGTCGGCTAAACAACACACATATCAAATTTTAAGCCAATTTGGTGAATTATTTCTTACATTTCTAAACACGGTGAATTTTGACCTTTTTGACCCACATGCACAGAACCTATTGTGTTTGTAGTGTATAGATAGCTTGCGTATATATTTAAAAGTATGAGCTCCCGTGCGGGTGGACCGGTGCGGGTGGGATCTCTGCAGAGACTCTGCTTCGGGTAACCCTTACATAATTCCTCTCAATGAGGGGGGTAGGGGGGGAGCAGAGAAGGGGGTTCATTTTTTGTCACTGACCATTTTTTTGCTTTGTTAAACTGTATTTACATTGATTATTTTCAATTCAACATATAATAAACTGCTTTTCCTTTCACGCTTTTTCTTCGATTATTTTCAATTTACCTGTTATTGCTTATTAACTCTTTCATTACGGCTGAAAAACATCAAAAATTGAACGACCACGTTGTTCTATTGATATCTCTTGAAATAACCATAACTGTTGCGAAAGCTATACATTTTCTGGAAGCCCAATAAACCAGCTTTTACTTGTTCTTTTAAATTTCCCGAACAAAACACATTATGTTAATATAAATTAGCATTAATTATCATAAATCAGGTTGAAAAATTTACATTTTTCCAGAAAAGGCCATCTTGCACGCCCGCATAGCATCTTGAAAACTCAAAATGCCACCAATCGCAGAGTTGTTTATGAAATCAAATCAAACTTGGCGTGTGTGCGTGGATTTCATGTTCCTGGCGCTTGTCGAATTTCAATTTTTAATCTTGCGTTACCGTGTGCCGTGTTTTTCGATTGACGACTTTGCGGGTCATCAACGACCCATTTTAACTGCGCCCGTAGGGAAAGAGTTAATATAGAATGGCCGATATTTTTTCGCATCGATCAATTTTATATTTTCGCCTGAATTTTTCATCATCGTTGTAAGTCGGCTAAACAACACACATATCAAATTTTAAGCCAATTTGGTGAATTATTTCTTACATTTCTAAACACGGTGAATTTTGACCTTTTTGACCCACATGCACAGAACCTATTGTGTTTGTAGTGTATAGATAGCTTGCGTATATATTTAAAAGTATGAGCTCCCGTGCGGGTGGACCGGTGCGGGTGGGATCTCTGCAGAGACTCTGCTTCGGGTAACCCTTACATAATTCCTCTCAATGAGGGGGGTAGGGGGGAGCAGAGAAGGGGGTTCATTTTTTGTCACTGACCATTTTTTTGCTTTGTTAAACTGTATTTACATTGATTATTTTCAATTCAACATATAATAAACTGCTTTTCCTTTCACGCTTTTTCTTCGATTATTTTCAATTTACCTGTTATTGCTTATTAACTCTTTCATTACGGCTGAAAAACATCAAAAATTGAACGACCACGTTGTTCTATTGATATCTCTTGAAATAACCATAACTGTTGCGAAAGCTATACATTTTCTGGAAGCCCAATAAACCAGCTTTTACTTGTTCTTTTAAATTTCCCGAACAAAACACATTATGTTAATATAAATTAGCATTAATTATCATAAATCAGGTTGAAAAATTTACATTTTTCCAGAAAAGGCCATCTTGCACGCCCGCATAGCATCTTGAAAACTCAAAATGCCACCAATCGCAGAGTTGTTTATGAAATCAAATCAAACTTGGCGTGTGCGTGGATTTCATGTTCCTGGCGCTTGTCGAATTTCAATTTTTAATCTTGCGTTACCGTGTGCCGTGTTTTTCGATTGACGACTTTGCGGGTCATCAACGACCCATTTTAACTGCGCCCGTAGGGAAAGAGTTAATATAGAATGGCCGATATTTTTTCGCATCGATCAATTTTATATTTTCGCCTGAATTTTTCATCATCGTTGTAAGTCGGCTAAACAACACACATATCAAATTTTAAGCCAATTTGGTGAATTATTTCTTACATTTCTAAACACGGTGAATTTTGACCTTTTTGACCCACATGCACAGAACCTATTGTGTTTGTAGTGTATAGATAGCTTGCGTATATATTTAAAAGTATGAGCTCCCGTGCGGGTGGACCGGTGCGGGTGGGATCTCTGCAGAGACTCTGCTTCGGGTAACCCTTACATAATTCCTCTCAATGAGGGGGGTAGGGGGGAGCAGAGAAGGGGGTTCATTTTTTGTCACTGACCATTTTTTTGCTTTGTTAAACTGTATTTACATTGATTATTTTCAATTCAACATATAATAAACTGCTTTTCCTTTCACGCTTTTTCTTCGATTATTTTCAATTTACCTGTTATTGCTTATTAACTCTTTCATTACGGCTGAAAAACATCAAAAATTGAACGACCACGTTGTTCTATTGATATCTCTTGAAATAACCATAACTGTTGCGAAAGCTATACATTTTCTGGAAGCCCAATAAACCAGCTTTTACTTGTTCTTTTAAATTTCCCGAACAAAACACATTATGTTAATATAAATTAGCATTAATTATCATAAATCAGGTTGAAAAATTTACATTTTTCCAGAAAAGGCCATCTTGCACGCCCGCATAGCATCTTGAAAACTCAAAATGCCACCAATCGCAGAGTTGTTTATGAAATCAAATCAAACTTGGCGTGTGCGTGGATTTCATGTTCCTGGCGCTTGTCGAATTTCAATTTTTAATCTTGCGTTACCGTGTGCCGTGTTTTTCGATTGACGACTTTGCGGGTCATCAACGACCCATTTTAACTGCGCCCGTAGGGAAAGAGTTAATATAGAATGGCCGATATTTTTTCGCATCGATCAATTTTATATTTTCGCCTGAATTTTTCATCATCGTTGTAAGTCGGCTAAACAACACACATATCAAATTTTAAGCCAATTTGGTGAATTATTTCTTACATTTCTAAACACGGTGAATTTTGACCTTTTTGACCCACATGCACAGAACCTATTGTGTTTGTAGTGTATAGATAGCTTGCGTATATATTTAAAAGTATGAGCTCCCGTGCGGGTGGACCGGTGCGGGTGGGATCTCTGCAGAGACTCTGCTTCGGGTAACCCTTACATAATTCCTCTCAATGAGGGGGGTAGGGGGGAGCAGAGAAGGGGGTTCATTTTTTGTCACTGACCATTTTTTTGCTTTGTTAAACTGTATTTACATTGATTATTTTCAATTCAACATATAATAAACTGCTTTTCCTTTCACGCTTTTTCTTCGATTATTTTCAATTTACCTGTTATTGCTTATTAACTCTTTCATTACGGCTGAAAAACATCAAAAATTGAACGACCACGTTGTTCTATTGATATCTCTTGAAATAACCATAACTGTTGCGAAAGCTATACATTTTCTGGAAGCCCAATAAACCAGCTTTTACTTGTTCTTTTAAATTTCCCGAACAAAACACATTATGTTAATATAAATTAGCATTAATTATCATAAATCAGGTTGAAAAATTTACATTTTTCCAGAAAAGGCCATCTTGCACGCCCGCATAGCATCTTGAAAACTCAAAATGCCACCAATCGCAGAGTTGTTTATGAAATCAAATCAAACTTGGCGTGTGCGTGGATTTCATGTTCCTGGCGCTTGTCGAATTTCAATTTTTAATCTTGCGTTACCGTGTGCCGTGTTTTTCGATTGACGACTTTGCGGGTCATCAACGACCCATTTTAACTGCGCCCGTAGGGAAAGAGTTAATATAGAATGGCCGATATTTTTTCGCATCGATCAATTTTATATTTTCGCCTGAATTTTTCATCATCGTTGTAAGTCGGCTAAACAACACACATATCAAATTTTAAGCCAATTTGGTGAATTATTTCTTACATTTCTAAACACGGTGAATTTTGACCTTTTTGACCCACATGCACAGAACCTATTGTGTTTGTAGTGTATAGATAGCTTGCGTATATATTTAAAAGTATGAGCTCCCGTGCGGGTGGACCGGTGCGGGTGGGATCTCTGCAGAGACTCTGCTTCGGGTAACCCTTACATAATTCCTCTCAATGAGGGGGGTAGGGGGGAGCAGAGAAGGGGGTTCATTTTTTGTCACTGACCATTTTTTTGCTTTGTTAAACTGTATTTACATTGATTATTTTCAATTCAACATATAATAAACTGCTTTTCCTTTCACGCTTTTTCTTCGATTATTTTCAATTTACCTGTTATTGCTTATTAACTCTTTCATTACGGCTGAAAAACATCAAAAATTGAACGACCACGTTGTTCTATTGATATCTCTTGAAATAACCATAACTGTTGCGAAAGCTATACATTTTCTGGAAGCCCAATAAACCAGCTTTTACTTGTTCTTTTTAAATTTCCCGAACAAAACACATTATGTTAATATAAATTAGCATTAATTATCATAAATCAGGTTGAAAAATTTACATTTTTCCAGAAAAGGCCATCTTGCACGCCCGCATAGCATCTTGAAAAACTCAAAATTGCCACCAATCGCAGAGTTGTTTATGAAATCAAATCAAACTTGGCGTGTGCGTGGATTTCATGTTCCTGGCGCTTGTCGAATTTCAATTTTTAATCTTGCGTTACCGTGTGCCGTGTTTTTCGATTGACGACTTTGCGGGTCATCAACGACCCATTTTAACTGCGCCCGTAGGGAAAGAGTTAATATAGAATGGCCGATATTTTTTCGCATCGATCAATTTTATATTTTCGCCTGAATTTTTCATCATCGTTGTAAGTCGGCTAAACAACACACATATCAAATTTAAGCCAATTTGGTGAATTATTTCTTACATTTCTAAACACGGTGAATTTTGACCTTTTTGACCCACATGCACAGAACCTATTGTGTTTGTAGTGTATAGATAGCTTGCGTATATATTTAAAAGTATGAGCTCCCGTGCGGGTGGACCGGTGCGGGTGGGATCTCTGCAGAGACTCTGCTTCGGGTAACCCTTACATAATTCCTCTCAATGAGGGGGGTAGGGGGGGGGAGCAGAGAAGGGGTTCATTTTTGTCACTGACCATTTTTTGCTTTGTTAAACTGTATTTACATTGATTATTTTCAATTCAACATATAATAAACTGCTTTTTCCTTTCACGCTTTTTCTTCGATTATTTTCAATTTACCTGTTATTGCTTATTAACTCTTTCATTACGGCTGAAAAACATCAAAAATTGAACGACCACGTTGTTCTATTGATATCTCTTGAAATAACCATAACTGTTGCGAAAGCTATACATTTTCTGGAAGCCCAATAAACCAGCTTTTACTTGTTCTTTTAAATTTCCCGAACAAAACACATTATGTTAAATAATAGCATTAATTATCATAAATCAGGTTGAAAAATTTACATTTTTCCAGAAAAGGCCATCTTGCACGCATAGCATCTTGAAAAAAATGCCACCAATCGCAGAGTTGTTTATGAAATCAAATCAAACTTGGCGTGTGCGTGGATTTCATGTTCCTGGCGCTTGTCGAATTTCAATTTTTAATCTTGCGTTACCGTGTGCCGTGTTTTTCGATTGACGACTTTGCGGGTCATCAACGACCCATTTTAACTGCGCCCGTAGGGAAAGAGTTAATATAGAATGGCCGATATTTTTTCGCATCGATCAATTTTATATTTTCGCCTGAATTTTTCATCATCGTTGTAAGTCGGCTAAACAACACACATATCAAATTTTAAGCCAATTTGGTGAATTATTTCTTACATTTCTAAACACGGTGAATTTTGACCTTTTTGACCCACATGCACAGAACCTATTGTGTTTGTAGTGTATAGATAGCTTGCGTATATATTTAAAAGTATGAGCTCCCGTGCGGGTGGACCGGTGCGGGTGGGATCTCTGCAGAGACTCTGCTTCGGGTAACCCTTACATAATTCCTCTCAATGAGGGGGGTAGGGGGGAGCAGAGAAGGGGGTTCATTTTTTGTCACTGACCATTTTTTTGCTTTGTTAAACTGTATTTACATTGATTATTTTCAATTCAACATATAATAAACTGCTTTTCCTTTCACGCTTTTTCTTCGATTATTTTCAATTTACCTGTTATTGCTTATTAACTCTTTCATTACGGCTGAAAAACATCAAAAATTGAACGACCACGTTGTTCTATTGATATCTCTTGAAATAACCATAACTGTTGCGAAAGCTATACATTTTCTGGAAGCCCAATAAACCAGCTTTTACTTGTTCTTTTAAATTTCCCGAACAAAACACATTATGTTAATATAAATTAGCATTAATTATCATAAATCAGGTTGAAAAATTTACATTTTTCCAGAAAAGGCCATCTTGCACGCCCGCATAGCATCTTGAAAACTCAAAATGCCACCAATCGCAGAGTTGTTTATGAAATCAAATCAAACTTGGCGTGTGCGTGGATTTCATGTTCCTGGCGCTTGTCGAATTTCAATTTTTAATCTTGCGTTACCGTGTGCCGTGTTTTTCGATTGACGACTTTGCGGGTCATCAACGACCCATTTTAACTGCGCCCGTAGGGAAAGAGTTAATATAGAATGGCCGATATTTTTTCGCATCGATCAATTTTATATTTTCGCCTGAATTTTTCATCATCGTTGTAAGTCGGCTAAACAACACACATATCAAATTTTAAGCCAATTTGGTGAATTATTTCTTACATTTCTAAACACGGTGAATTTTGACCTTTTTGACCCACATGCACAGAACCTATTGTGTTTGTAGTGTATAGATAGCTTGCGTATATATTTAAAAGTATGAGCTCCCGTGCGGGTGGACCGGTGCGGGTGGGATCTCTGCAGAGACTCTGCTTCGGGTAACCCTTACATAATTCCTCTCAATGAGGGGGGTAGGGGGGAGCAGAGAAGGGGGTTCATTTTTTGTCACTGACCATTTTTTTGCTTTGTTAAACTGTATTTACATTGATTATTTTCAATTCAACATATAATAAACTGCTTTTCCTTTCACGCTTTTTCTTCGATTATTTTCAATTTACCTGTTATTGCTTATTAACTCTTTCATTACGGCTGAAAAACATCAAAAATTGAACGACCACGTTGTTCTATTGATATCTCTTGAAATAACCATAACTGTTGCGAAAGCTATACATTTTCTGGAAGCCCAATAAACCAGCTTTTACTTGTTCTTTTAAATTTCCCGAACAAAACACATTATGTTAATATAAATTAGCATTAATTATCATAAATCAGGTTGAAAAATTTACATTTTTCCAGAAAAGGCCATCTTGCACGCCCGCATAGCATCTTGAAAACTCAAAATGCCACCAATCGCAGAGTTGTTTATGAAATCAAATCAAACTTGGCGTGTGCGTGGATTTCATGTTCCTGGCGCTTGTCGAATTTCAATTTTTAATCTTGCGTTACCGTGTGCCGTGTTTTTCGATTGACGACTTTGCGGGTCATCAACGACCCATTTTAACTGCGCCCGTAGGGAAAGAGTTAATATAGAATGGCCGATATTTTTTCGCATCGATCAATTTTATATTTTCGCCTGAATTTTTCATCATCGTTGTAAGTCGGCTAAACAACACACATATCAAATTTTAAGCCAATTTGGTGAATTATTTCTTACATTTCTAAACACGGTGAATTTTGACCTTTTTGACCCACATGCACAGAACCTATTGTGTTTGTAGTGTATAGATAGCTTGCGTATATATTTAAAAGTATGAGCTCCCGTGCGGGTGGACCGGTGCGGGTGGGATCTCTGCAGAGACTCTGCTTCGGGTAACCCTTACATAATTCCTCTCAATGAGGGGGGTAGGGGGGAGCAGAGAAGGGGGTTCATTTTTTGTCACTGACCATTTTTTTGCTTTGTTAAACTGTATTTACATTGATTATTTTCAATTCAACATATAATAAACTGCTTTTCCTTTCACGCTTTTTCTTCGATTATTTTCAATTTACCTGTTATTGCTTATTAACTCTTTCATTACGGCTGAAAAACATCAAAAATTGAACGACCACGTTGTTCTATTGATATCTCTTGAAATAACCATAACTGTTGCGAAAGCTATACATTTTCTGGAAGCCCAATAAACCAGCTTTTACTTGTTCTTTTAAATTTCCCGAACAAAACACATTATGTTAATATAAATTAGCATTAAATTATCATAAATCAGGTTGAAAAATTTACATTTTTCCAGAAAAGGCCATCTTGCACGCCCGCATAGCATCTTGAAAACTCAAAATGCCACCAATCGCAGAGTTGTTTATGAAATCAAATCAAACTTGGCGTGTGCGTGGATTTCATGTTCCTGGCGCTTGTCGAATTTCAATTTTTAATCTTGCGTTACCGTGTGCCGTGTTTTTCGATTGACGACTTTGCGGGTCATCAACGACCCATTTTAACTGCGCCCGTAGGGAAAGAGTTAATATAGAATGGCCGATATTTTTTCGCATCGATCAATTTTATATTTTCGCCTGAATTTTTCATCATCGTTGTAAGTCGGCTAAACAACACACATATCAAATTTTAAGCCAATTTGGTGAATTATTTCTTACATTTCTAAACACGGTGAATTTTGACCTTTTTGACCCACATGCACAGAACCTATTGTGTTTGTAGTGTATAGATAGCTTGCGTATATATTTAAAAGTATGAGCTCCCGTGCGGGTGGACCGGTGCGGGTGGGATCTCTGCAGAGACTCTGCTTCGGGTAACCCTTACATAATTCCTCTCAATGAGGGGGGTAGGGGGGAGCAGAGAAGGGGGTTCATTTTTTGTCACTGACCATTTTTTTGCTTTGTTAAACTGTATTTACATTGATTATTTTCAATTCAACATATAATAAACTGCTTTTCCTTTCACGCTTTTTCTTCGATTATTTTCAATTTACCTGTTATTGCTTATTAACTCTTTCATTACGGCTGAAAAACATCAAAAATTGAACGACCACGTTGTTCTATTGATATCTCTTGAAATAACCATAACTGTTGCGAAAGCTATACATTTTCTGGAAGCCCAATAAACCAGCTTTTACTTGTTCTTTTAAATTTCCCGAACAAAACACATTATGTTAATATAAATTAGCATTAATTATCATAAATCAGGTTGAAAAATTTACATTTTTCCAGAAAAAGGCCATCTTGCACGCCCGCATAGCATCTTGAAAACTCAAAATGCCACCAATCGCAGAGTTGTTTATGAAATCAAATCAAACTTGGCGTGTGCGTGGATTTCATGTTCCTGGCGCTTGTCGAATTTCAATTTTTAATCTTGCGTTACCGTGTGCCGTGTTTTTCGATTGACGACTTTGCGGGTCATCAACGACCCATTTTAACTGCGCCCGTAGGGAAAGAGTTAATATAGAATGGCCGATATTTTTTCGCATCGATCAATTTTATATTTTCGCCTGAATTTTTCATCATCGTTGTAAGTCGGCTAAACAACACACATATCAAATTTTAAGCCAATTTGGTGAATTATTTCTTACATTTCTAAACACGGTGAATTTTGACCTTTTTGACCCACATGCACAGAACCTATTGTGTTTGTAGTGTATAGATAGCTTGCGTATATATTTAAAAGTATGAGCTCCCGTGCGGGTGGACCGGTGCGGGTGGGATCTCTGCAGAGACTCTGCTTCGGGTAACCCTTACATAATTCCTCTCAATGAGGGGGTAGGGGGGGAGCAGAGAAGGGGGTTCATTTTTTGTCACTGACCATTTTTTTGCTTTGTTAAACTGTATTTACATTGATTATTTTCAATTCAACATATAATAAACTGCTTTTCCTTTCACGCTTTTTCTTCGATTATTTTCAATTTACCTGTTATTGCTTATTAACTCTTTCATTACGGCTGAAAAACATCAAAAATTGAACGACCACGTTGTTCTATTGATATCTCTTGAAATAACCATAACTGTTGCGAAAGCTATACATTTTCTGGAAGCCCAATAAACCAGCTTTTACTTGTTCTTTTAAATTTCCCGAACAAAACACATTATGTTAATATAAATTAGCATTAATTATCATAAATCAGGTTGAAAAATTTACATTTTTCCAGAAAAGGCCATCTTGCACGCCCGCATAGCATCTTGAAAACTCAAAATGCCACCAATCGCAGAGTTGTTTATGAAATCAAATCAAACTTGGCGTGTGCGTGGATTTCATGTTCCTGGCGCTTGTCGAATTTCAATTTTTAATCTTGCGTTACCGTGTGCCGTGTTTTTCGATTGACGACTTTGCGGGTCATCAACGACCCATTTTAACTGCGCCCGTAGGGAAAGAGTTAATATAGAATGGCCGATATTTTTTCGCATCGATCAATTTTATATTTTCGCCTGAATTTTTCATCATCGTTGTAAGTCGGCTAAACAACACACATATCAAATTTTAAGCCAATTTGGTGAATTATTTCTTACATTTCTAAACACGGTGAATTTTGACCTTTTTGACCCACATGCACAGAACCTATTGTGTTTGTAGTGTATAGATAGCTTGCGTATATATTTAAAAGTATGAGCTCCCGTGCGGGTGGACCGGTGCGGGTGGGATCTCTGCAGAGACTCTGCTTCGGGTAACCCTTACATAATTCCTCTCAATGAGGGGGGTAGGGGGGAGCAGAGAAGGGGGTTCATTTTTTGTCACTGACCATTTTTTTGCTTTGTTAAACTGTATTTACATTGATTATTTTCAATTCAACATATAATAAACTGCTTTTCCTTTCACGCTTTTTCTTCGATTATTTTCAATTTACCTGTTATTGCTTATTAACTCTTTCATTACGGCTGAAAAAACATCAAAAATTGAACGACCACGTTGTTCTATTGATATCTCTTGAAATAACCATAACTGTTGCGAAAGCTATACATTTTCTGGAAGCCCAATAAACCAGCTTTTACTTGTTCTTTTAAATTTCCCGAACAAAACACATTATGTTAATATAAATTAGCATTAATTATCATAAATCAGGTTGAAAAAATTTACATTTTTCCAGAAAAGGCCATCTTGCACGCCCGCATAGCATCTTGAAAACTCAAAATGCCACCAATCGCAGAGTTGTTTATGAAATCAAATCAAACTTGGCGTGTGCGTGGATTTCATGTTCCTGGCGCTTGTCGAATTTCAATTTTTAATCTTGCGTTACCGTGTGCCGTGTTTTTCGATTGACGACTTTGCGGGTCATCAACGACCCATTTTAACTGCGCCCGTAGGGAAAGAGTTAATATAGAATGGCCGATATTTTTTCGCATCGATCAATTTTATATTTTCGCCTGAATTTTTCATCATCGTTGTAAGTCGGCTAAACAACACACATATCAAATTTTAAGCCAATTTGGTGAATTATTTCTTACATTTCTAAACACGGTGAATTTTGACCTTTTTGACCCACATGCACAGAACCTATTGTGTTTGTAGTGTATAGATAGCTTGCGTATATATTTAAAAGTATGAGCTCCCGTGCGGGTGGACCGGTGCGGGTGGGATCTCTGCAGAGACTCTGCTTCGGGTAACCCTTACATAATTCCTCTCAATGAGGGGGGTAGGGGGGAGCAGAGAAGGGGGTTCATTTTTTGTCACTGACCATTTTTTTGCTTTGTTAAACTGTATTTACATTGATTATTTTCAATTCAACATATAATAAACTGCTTTTCCTTTCACGCTTTTTCTTCGATTATTTTCAATTTACCTGTTATTGCTTATTAACTCTTTCATTACGGCTGAAAAACATCAAAAATTGAACGACCACGTTGTTCTATTGATATCTCTTGAAATAACCATAACTGTTGCGAAAGCTATACATTTTCTGGAAGCCCAATAAACCAGCTTTTACTTGTTCTTTTAAATTTCCCGAACAAAACACATTATGTTAATATAAATTAGCATTAATTATCATAAATCAGGTTGAAAAATTTACATTTTTCCAGAAAAGGCCATCTTGCACGCCCGCATAGCATCTTGAAAACTCAAAATGCCACCAATCGCAGAGTTGTTTATGAAATCAAATCAAACTTGGCGTGTGCGTGGATTTCATGTTCCTGGCGCTTGTCGAATTTCAATTTTTAATCTTGCGTTACCGTGTGCCGTGTTTTTCGATTGACGACTTTGCGGGTCATCAACGACCCATTTTAACTGCGCCCGTAGGGAAAGAGTTAATATAGAATGGCCGATATTTTTTCGCATCGATCAATTTTATATTTTCGCCTGAATTTTTCATCATCGTTGTAAGTCGGCTAAACAACACACATATCAAATTTTAAGCCAATTTGGTGAATTATTTCTTACATTTCTAAACACGGTGAATTTTGACCTTTTTGACCCACATGCACAGAACCTATTGTGTTTGTAGTGTATAGATAGCTTGCGTATATATTTAAAAGTATGAGCTCCCGTGCGGGTGGACCGGTGCGGGTGGGATCTCTGCAGAGACTCTGCTTCGGGTAACCCTTACATAATTCCTCTCAATGAGGGGGGTAGGGGGGAGCAGAGAAGGGGGTTCATTTTTTGTCACTGACCATTTTTTTGCTTTGTTAAACTGTATTTACATTGATTATTTTCAATTCAACATATAATAAACTGCTTTTCCTTTCACGCTTTTTCTTCGATTATTTTCAATTTACCTGTTATTGCTTATTAACTCTTTCATTACGGCTGAAAAACATCAAAAATTGAACGACCACGTTGTTCTATTGATATCTCTTGAAATAACCATAACTGTTGCGAAAGCTATACATTTTCTGGAAGCCCAATAAACCAGCTTTTACTTGTTCTTTTAAATTTCCCGAACAAAACACATTATGTTAATATAAATTAGCATTAATTATCATAAATCAGGTTGAAAAATTTACATTTTTCCAGAAAAGGCCATCTTGCACGCCCGCATAGCATCTTGAAAACTCAAAATGCCACCAATCGCAGAGTTGTTTATGAAATCAAATCAAACTTGGCGTGTGCGTGGATTTCATGTTCCTGGCGCTTGTCGAATTTCAATTTTTAATCTTGCGTTACCGTGTGCCGTGTTTTTCGATTGACGACTTTGCGGGTCATCAACGACCCATTTTAACTGCGCCCGTAGGGAAAGAGTTAATATAGAATGGCCGATATTTTTTCGCATCGATCAATTTTATATTTTCGCCTGAATTTTTCATCATCGTTGTAAGTCGGCTAAACAACACACATATCAAATTTTAAGCCAATTTGGTGAATTATTTCTTACATTTCTAAACACGGTGAATTTTGACCTTTTTGACCCACATGCACAGAACCTATTGTGTTTGTAGTGTATAGATAGCTTGCGTATATATTTAAAAGTATGAGCTCCCGTGCGGGTGGACCGGTGCGGGTGGGATCTCTGCAGAGACTCTGCTTCGGGTAACCCTTACATAATTCCTCTCAATGAGGGGGGTAGGGGGGAGCAGAGAAGGGGGTTCATTTTTTGTCACTGACCATTTTTTTGCTTTGTTAAACTGTATTTACATTGATTATTTTCAATTCAACATATAATAAACTGCTTTTCCTTTCACGCTTTTTCTTCGATTATTTTCAATTTACCTGTTATTGCTTATTAACTCTTTCATTACGGCTGAAAAACATCAAAAATTGAACGACCACGTTGTTCTATTGATATCTCTTGAAATAACCATAACTGTTGCGAAAGCTATACATTTTCTGGAAGCCCAATAAACCAGCTTTTACTTGTTCTTTTAAATTTCCCGAACAAAACACATTATGTTAATATAAATTAGCATTAATTATCATAAATCAGGTTGAAAAATTTACATTTTTCCAGAAAAGGCCATCTTGCACGCCCGCATAGCATCTTGAAAACTCAAAATGCCACCAATCGCAGAGTTGTTTATGAAATCAAATCAAACTTGGCGTGTGCGTGGATTTCATGTTCCTGGCGCTTGTCGAATTTCAATTTTTAATCTTGCGTTACCGTGTGCCGTGTTTTTCGATTGACGACTTTGCGGGTCATCAACGACCCATTTTAACTGCGCCCGTAGGGAAAGAGTTAATATAGAATGGCCGATATTTTTTCGCATCGATCAATTTTATATTTTCGCCTGAATTTTTCATCATCGTTGTAAGTCGGCTAAACAACACACATATCAAATTTTAAGCCAATTTGGTGAATTATTTCTTACATTTCTAAACACGGTGAATTTTGACCTTTTTGACCCACATGCACAGAACCTATTGTGTTTGTAGTGTATAGATAGCTTGCGTATATATTTAAAAGTATGAGCTCCCGTGCGGGTGGACCGGTGCGGGTGGGATCTCTGCAGAGACTCTGCTTCGGGTAACCCTTACATAATTCCTCTCAATGAGGGGGGTAGGGGGGAGCAGAGAAGGGGGTTCATTTTTTGTCACTGACCATTTTTTTTGCTTTGTTAAACTGTATTTACATTGATTATTTTCAATTCAACATATAATAAACTGCTTTTCCTTTCACGCTTTTTCTTCGATTATTTTCAATTTACCTGTTATTGCTTATTAACTCTTTCATTACGGCTGAAAAACATCAAAAATTGAACGACCACGTTGTTCTATTGATATCTCTTGAAATAACCATAACTGTTGCGAAAGCTATACATTTTCTGGAAGCCCAATAAACCAGCTTTTACTTGTTCTTTTAAATTTCCCGAACAAAACACATTATGTTAATATAAATTAGCATTAATTATCATAAATCAGGTTGAAAAATTTACATTTTTCCAGAAAAGGCCATCTTGCACGCCCGCATAGCATCTTGAAAACTCAAAATGCCACCAATCGCAGAGTTGTTTATGAAATCAAATCAAACTTGGCGTGTGCGTGGATTTCATGTTCCTGGCGCTTGTCGAATTTCAATTTTTAATCTTGCGTTACCGTGTGCCGTGTTTTTCGATTGACGACTTTGCGGGTCATCAACGACCCATTTTAACTGCGCCCGTAGGGAAAGAGTTAATATAGAATGGCCGATATTTTTTCGCATCGATCAATTTTATATTTTCGCCTGAATTTTTCATCATCGTTGTAAGTCGGCTAAACAACACACATATCAAATTTTAAGCCAATTTGGTGAATTATTTCTTACATTTCTAAACACGGTGAATTTTGACCTTTTTGACCCACATGCACAGAACCTATTGTGTTTGTAGTGTATAGATAGCTTGCGTATATATTTAAAAGTATGAGCTCCCGTGCGGGTGGACCGGTGCGGGTGGGATCTCTGCAGAGACTCTGCTTCGGGTAACCCTTACATAATTCCTCTCAATGAGGGGGGTAGGGGGGAGCAGAGAAGGGGGTTCATTTTTTGTCACTGACCATTTTTTTGCTTTGTTAAACTGTATTTACATTGATTATTTTCAATTCAACATATAATAAACTGCTTTTCCTTTCACGCTTTTTCTTCGATTATTTTCAATTTACCTGTTATTGCTTATTAACTCTTTCATTACGGCTGAAAAACATCAAAAATTGAACGACCACGTTGTTCTATTGATATCTCTTGAAATAACCATAACTGTTGCGAAAGCTATACATTTTCTGGAAGCCCAATAAACCAGCTTTTACTTGTTCTTTTTAAATTTCCCGAACAAAACACATTATGTTAATATAAATTAGCATTAATTATCATAAATCAGGTTGAAAAATTTACATTTTTCCAGAAAAGGCCATCTTGCACGCCCGCATAGCATCTTGAAAACTCAAAATGCCACCAATCGCAGAGTTGTTTATGAAATCAAATCAAACTTGGCGTGTGCGTGGATTTCATGTTCCTGGCGCTTGTCGAATTTCAATTTTTAATCTTGCGTTACCGTGTGCCGTGTTTTTCGATTGACGACTTTGCGGGTCATCAACGACCCATTTTAACTGCGCCCGTAGGGAAAGAGTTAATATAGAATGGCCGATATTTTTTCGCATCGATCAATTTTATATTTTCGCCTGAATTTTTCATCATCGTTGTAAGTCGGCTAAACAACACACATATCAAATTTTAAGCCAATTTGGTGAATTATTTCTTACATTTCTAAACACGGTGAATTTTGACCTTTTTGACCCACATGCACAGAACCTATTGTGTTTGTAGTGTATAGATAGCTTGCGTATATATTTAAAAGTATGAGCTCCCGTGCGGGTGGACCGGTGCGGGTGGGATCTCTGCAGAGACTCTGCTTCGGGTAACCCTTACATAATTCCTCTCAATGAGGGGGGTAGGGGGGAGCAGAGAAGGGGGTTCATTTTTTGTCACTGACCATTTTTTTGCTTTGTTAAACTGTATTTACATTGATTATTTTCAATTCAACATATAATAAACTGCTTTTCCTTTCACGCTTTTTCTTCGATTATTTTCAATTTACCTGTTATTGCTTATTAACTCTTTCATTACGGCTGAAAAACATCAAAAATTGAACGACCACGTTGTTCTATTGATATCTCTTGAAATAACCATAACTGTTGCGAAAGCTATACATTTTCTGGAAGCCCAATAAACCAGCTTTTACTTGTTCTTTTAAATTTCCCGAACAAAACACATTATGTTAATATAAATTAGCATTAATTATCATAAATCAGGTTGAAAAATTTACATTTTTCCAGAAAAGGCCATCTTGCACGCCCGCATAGCATCTTGAAAACTCAAAATGCCACCAATCGCAGAGTTGTTTATGAAATCAAATCAAACTTGGCGTGTGCGTGGATTTCATGTTCCTGGCGCTTGTCGAATTTCAATTTTTAATCTTGCGTTACCGTGTGCCGTGTTTTTCGATTGACGACTTTGCGGGTCATCAACGACCCATTTTAACTGCGCCCGTAGGGAAAGAGTTAATATAGAATGGCCGATATTTTTTTCGCATCGATCAATTTTATATTTTCGCCTGAATTTTTCATCATCGTTGTAAGTCGGCTAAACAACACACATATCAAATTTTAAGCCAATTTGGTGAATTATTTCTTACATTTCTAAACACGGTGAATTTTGACCTTTTTGACCCACATGCACAGAACCTATTGTGTTTGTAGTGTATAGATAGCTTGCGTATATATTTAAAAGTATGAGCTCCCGTGCGGGTGGACCGGTGCGGGTGGGATCTCTGCAGAGACTCTGCTTCGGGTAACCCTTACATAATTCCTCTCAATGAGGGGGGTAGGGGGGAGCAGAGAAGGGGGTTCATTTTTTGTCACTGACCATTTTTTTGCTTTGTTAAACTGTATTTACATTGATTATTTTCAATTCAACATATAATAAACTGCTTTTCCTTTCACGCTTTTTCTTCGATTATTTTCAATTTACCTGTTATTGCTTATTAACTCTTTCATTACGGCTGAAAAACATCAAAAATTGAACGACCACGTTGTTCTAATTGATATCTCTTGAAATAACCATAACTGTTGCGAAAGCTATACATTTTCTGGAAGCCCAATAAACCAGCTTTTACTTGTTCTTTTAAATTTCCCGAACAAAAACACATTATGTTAATATAAATTAGCATTAAATATCATAAATCAGGTTGAAAAATTTACATTTTTCCAGAAAAGGCGATCTTGCACGCCCGCATAGCATCTTGAAAACTCAAAATGCCACCAATCGCAGAGTTGTTTATGAAATCAAATCAAACTTGGCGTGTGCGTGGATTTCATGTTCCTGGCGCTTGTCGAATTTCAATTTTTAATCTTGCGTTACCGTGTGCCGTGTTTTTCGATTGACGACTTTGCGGGTCATCACGACCCATTTTAACTGCGCCCGTAGGGAAAGAGTTAATACCCATCTACACATGTAGACTTGTCAGGAGTCCGCCAAACATCAGTTAACTCAAAGTAGGGCACATTGCAGTTATAATATACAGTATGGGTGAATGAAAAAATGTATTCACCCAGTGGCAGTTACAGTGCAACTAACACACAATCTTTCTGTATATAGCTTAAAATACCAGGTAAATCCTTATGCCTGGTTTTGGTTTGATGGTACTAAAATGATGTTAAGCGTTTCTTTCTTCATGTCAATATTTGTCACAGTTTCTTGGGTTTGTACTAGAAAATATGTACCAGTTACAACTATTGTAGATAATTTCCCAATTACAGTACTAGTCAGTCTTGTGCTCTTTCACATAAGATGTGGTACATTGCTCTCAAGCTTGTCTCCAATGTGTAGGTTGTTGATCACACCAAGTTCGTCTCCAACAGTGTGGAAATATTCTTGAATCCCATTTTCTTTCTTCGTAAACATGGCAGTAATTGAGACATATCTTGAAATTTAGCATCTGTTACGATCTTCTGCATAATTCTGTGCACCTGTGCACTCATGGAAGAAAGTAGAGTTCATCTGGGTCTTCCTGCTTACACTATCAAACCTTGGATTTCCTAATGTAAAGGGGAGAGTTCCAATGCTGTTTAACTGATGTTAACTCTTGTTGCAATCGATTGCCAAAGCA
This sequence comes from Chrysogorgia sp. JL179-B06, assembly GCA_035772405.1. Lineage (NCBI taxonomy): Eukaryota > Metazoa > Cnidaria > Anthozoa > Scleralcyonacea > Chrysogorgiidae > Chrysogorgia > Chrysogorgia sp. JL179-B06. Next base: position 1,317,555 of record JAYKKM010000010.1, read on the forward strand.
ATACCATAAACACTCCATTTCCAAATCACTTGATGTGTTCAAGTGCCCTGCCTCAACAAGGTCTTTGAAAAAATTTATCCACCAGTTTGATCGATTTTTTTCGCAGGATATGACCACCAGCATTCAATCCGCTGATAGGCAGGTGACGAACCATATCTGTGAGCATTAAAACCCCAGCCAAACTCATCATTCTCCCATCACTTCTAAAAATAGGCCTGCATAGCAGCCATGATGACATTTTCAGTGCCATTGTCTGTTCTTAATAATATTGGACCGCATTTATACTTTTTACCAGCATCTAGGTAGTGTTTCCCGAGTAACAGCAAGGATCAATTATTGGTTTCTACATAACCTTCAACCATAAAACTTTTCTGCTATAAACCTCAATACAACCATGTACAGGGAAGCCCTATGGCTTCAGTTTATCATAACCCTCAATCGTGCCAAGCTTAATTGGGTCCTGGCGTGTGGTAAGTTCTTCGTCTTAGTGGATTTAGCTCTTCTTTCCCTATACACCATCAGGATCCAACTCGTTTTACAAGAACCCGTACAGTTTCCCTAGGGACTTGATTCCCTTCCATCTGCAAGGTATGCCATATAGAACGATACCCAGCTGAGGAACCAGGCCCATCTAATTCTCATGTTGTATGCGTTTGGCGAACGAGATTTAGATCTTATAGTCCTTGTTCCTTCTGCGAAGACCAAGTATTCGAAGCTTTAATTATTAAGTGTTCGCAAAGAAATTTCAATACCGTGATATTTAGCAAGCAACCGCAGAATCTTCTGATAAGCAAAGCCTTGTCTAAAATATTTGTGATCTTATGGTTCGTCACAGTTCTGACCTTCTGCAATCTGCACTTCGTGCGTTTGTAAAATCTCGTAATTGACGTCCACAGACTGGGCAATGTTTGCATGTGATCTGAAGGTTTTCACCCCAAAATGGACAAAAACATACGACGAGTTTACGGCATTCTTTATTACTCTAATCTTTGTAACTATTTTCGCCAACATTCCAGTTTACCAAACGTACACCCAAATGATTGCTCGTTCACAAATTGCCGCCCCGCGATACTCTATGATTTTGGTTTGCGGTCAAATATTTGTTTTGCATTGGGCATCAAATTCGTTTTGCATTGAGAACAAAATTATTTTGCATTATTTGAGAACAAATTCGTTTTGCATTTGAGGAACACAATGATTTTGCATTGAGAACAAATTTGTTTTGCATTGAGAAACAAATTTGTTTTGCATTGAGAAACAACAAATTTGTTTTGCATTGAGAACAAATTTGTTTTGCATTGAGAACAAATTTGTTTTGCATTGCGCACCAATTTGTTTTGCATTGAGCCTTGTTTTCATATTAAATAGCGTATCGAAGTAATTGTTTATTTTGCACTGAACAAATGTTTGTTGGATTGCAACGTATGGGCCACCGTAAAGTACTGTACTGTGAGATTCAAACAGCAATTGGGCGAGGGGTTGTTGCGAATTTCGTATTTCTAGTTTAATATCTAAACTAAATGTCACTTTGCAAACGCCTGGGAATCCCGGTGAGGAGGGACCTAAACGCCTGTCTGCTATTATCGCCCTCCGCGCCGGGCGAGGGGGAAAGGACAATTACAAAGCAATTAATACTTACACCATTCATATTTCCAAATACCACAACGATTAATTTGCCACAGCAAGTAATGATTATGTGAACAATATACAAGGTTGTGTATTAGGTAATTATAATTAAAAATAATTTACAAATTCCACATCCTCTGTTTGGACATTGGTGATATCCAAAACTGGGCAACTTCTATCAGCCAAGACCTACAAGGTACATAATGAAAAACCGCAAAAATATTTTAATAACACTTCAACTCTTGATGATTTGTCTATGCCTTGCTGGCGTGGGGTACGTTGTTGGCCCTGCCCAAATGCAGGGAGCGCTGCCCCCTGTCAAAAATCAAATTGTGGTTCAATCAAATGATTTGTTGTCGCCTCCTCCAGAGGCCAACTCTGGTGTAGCTTATTTCTTCGTTTTACCAAGTCAAGAAGCTTTCTGAAAAACTAAGAAGACACATAGTTGCCTGCAGCGGAGCCTAAACATTGATGGTTGATTACTCTCAAAATTGACACATGTCATTGAACATTAATACTATATTCGTTAATATTGTGCACCTCATTATAAACAATGTTATATTGCAAATTGTTTTACTTTCAGGACCCCGTGGCCACACCCATGGACATTTGACTTTGATGAGCATTTAACGAAATTATAGAAAGAATTTGGCATTTAGTCCATTGCTCTTAGCCCTTCTCCAAATCTTCTTCCACTCTTGTTCCTCTCACAGACTTAAGCACCACAAAACACACTTTAGTTCCCAAAACAAGCTGTTTTGGCATTGTCAATTAGCTTAAGATTTTCTCGCTAAAACTGTACCCACAATACTTGAAAATAATAAAGTGTAAAGAAATAAAAGAATATGGTTAACGCTGGAAGTTCAAGTCAACACTACAGCATTTGAGCTTCCGATAAACAAAAACAGATTGTTTTGTTGGACCTTGTGTTTCGAGAAGCTCTGCCAGACAAAAGTTCGAAAGGCAACTGCCCTGCACAAGCCTATAATGTACCGAATTTTAAGATTCAACCTTTGAATTTAACCATTTGTATGTCTTTTTCCGCGATAGCTACCTAACTAGCCCAATCGTTTACAAAACAGAAAATTATAATAGAAGGTCAGAGAATGACAAGGCGCGGAGCATCACACATAGAACAGGCATAATAAAATTTTAATTAGATCTAACGTTTCAGTGTATTACATCACAAACATCTTCCAGAGGATAATAATTACACAGTGCCTAAGCCTAGGTCATACAGTATTTATATTTACACTATCTCAAAACTTAGCCAATCAGAGAGAGACGTGTTTAAAATAAAAGTTACAATTATGATGAGAGAAAAGGCCCACACTAGATGCTAAGAACGTGAGTAAAAAGTTAGGGCCGATATAATAAGGGCTGAATCTAAAAATAAAATTCAAGAGATACACAAAGAAATCAGAGAAGGCAAAAAGAGGTGCAGATCCAATGTTTGCGTTTTGTTTTAACTTCTTCTACGCGGACAGCGTCTTAATTAGTAGACTTAAACCATCTTTAAACGGGCAACATTGGATCTGCGCGCCTCTTCTCCTTCTGCTGATTTTTTTTGTGTATCTCTTAATTGGCAACATTGGATCTGCGGCCTCTTTTCCGTCTCTGCTTTTCTTTGTGTATCTCTTAATTTTATTTTTATATTGGCCCTTATTCTCTCGGCCCTAACTTTTACTCAACTTTCTTAGCGTCTATTGTGTTCCTTTTGTCACTTTTTATCTTTAAAAACTTCTCTCTGATTGGCTAAATTCTGACATGTTGAAAATAATGTAATTATTATCTCTGAAGATGTGGTGATGTATACCACGAAACGTTAGACTCTAATTAAAACGATGGTTCGTGGAACAGAAACACCTTTTTTCTGTTAATTGTAGTTGCAGCGCAAGATCCATTTTCGAGCAAGGCGACAACGGAATCGAAAAAAAGAAAGGGGGCGGCCCGCAAGCCCAAAATGGGAGATTCAGGCTCAACGTAGTATTGGTTGCTCCATCGCAGGACCTAAGAGGTAACGGTCCGACGATATGAATGAGAACGTTTCCTTGATGCCCATCGAACTTGGCCCAGGAGAGGGCGCCATTTCCCAAGGTGGTTCTTCTCGGGGATAACACCAAACGGGCTACATTGAAGAGCAGCTACCGGCGGAACAGCGACGGGACCAAAAACACAGTTTTGAAACTTCATTGGCCAAATATGCATCGCAAACATCGGGATTATTGCATTGCCTATTTTCAAGTTGCGCCTCGCCGAGACAAGGCACACCGCATGGCGATATCAAAGGGAACCATATAGAATCCCCTCCACGACACACAAAAATCACGCGGGCGCGGGGTCCGGGTGTGACGCTCTAACTCCCTCTGAAATTCCCGAAAGTTTAGGGGAGTGACCCGAGCAACGGGAGCGGAAGGACAAACGGTAGGCCTACAACGGAAAGGGGCGGGAAGTAGGAGCTGACCGGACTATCGGACGAGCCGGAACCGCCTCCCCCCGTACGCGGTGCCGATTCGTTACGAGAACTCGTTGACCCGTGCGCGAAAAAAACTGGGATGAACGGGGGAGGGGAGCAGGTGGCAGCAAAAGACGCGAACACCCCCTTAATATTGAAGGTTGCAAAACGATGCACAACACTAAACGCACGCGAATGAGCAGCTAATTATTGCGCGATGGACAGAGCCTCCCCGACGTCAGATGCATGGTTAGCGGACAACTCTCTCCCCCCCCCCCCCCCCCCTTAGGCGTGCTGCGAATCTCGATGCGTGGAGCGCTAATCATACGCGAGAGACCGATAATTACTACGCGATGGAACGAGCCTCCCCGACGGAAGGAGCTAGCGGCAGCGAAGGAGACGCACACGCCCTGACAGCGGTGCGAAACGGAGGCGATGCGACCCGATACGGAGCGCGAAACCGCACGCGGATCTGACCGGGCGGAATTATTATCACTACGCGCCACGTAACGAGCCTCCCCGACGTAAGGAGGTAGAGGCAGCGAAGGAGACGAACAATACCCTCCGACCAGCGGTCATATTGCGAACCGATCGCTAACCGCACGCGAATAACAGGCGAATTAGTGGTAAGGCGATCGTAACGAGCCTCCCCGGACGTAAGGATTAGAGGCAGCGAGAAGGAGCAAGAAAACCATACCCCCCCTGCCCGAACAGCGGTCTTCTAAATTGTGCGAACCGCACGCTAAACCGCACGGAAATAACAGCGAATTAGTGGTACGCGACGTAAACGAGCCTCCCCTGGACGTAAGGAGTAGAGGCAGCGAAGGAGAAAGAACAACTACCCCCGCCCGAATACGGCGGTTGCGAATCCGATCGCTACCCGCACGCGAACGACAGCGAAATATTGGTAAAGCGCCGTACCGAGCCTCCCCGACGTAAGAGAGTACGAGGCCGCGAAGGGCGAGAACAATACCCCCGCCCGAACAGCGGGTGGCGAACCGATCGCTAACCGCACGCGAATGACTGCGGAATTATTGTTATTAAGCGACCGCTACGTAACGAACCTCCCCGACGGTAGGGGTAGATGAAGCGAATGAGACGGACAATAACCCCCCCCCCCCCACCCGCCGAACAGCGGTGCGAAACGCTCTGCTAACCACACGCGAAGTACTGCGACTTGATTATTATTATGCGACGCGTAACGAAACCTCCCCGCCGTAAGGAGTAGAGGCAGCGACGGAGAAGAGTAACCCCCCCCCCCGAACAGCGCGTGCGACCCGATCGCAAACCGCACGCGAAAGACTGCTAATTGTTATCTTTAAGCGACCGTCGTAACGAACCTCCCCGACGTACGGGTTTCGAGGCAGCCGTAGGACGACGGACAATACCCCCCCCCCCCGGACAGCGGGTGCGAAAAACGATCGCTAACCGCACGCGGACTGACCGCGTAATTATTAATAACGAACACCCCGCTGACAGCGGTGCCGAAACGATGGGCAAACTGAAAACACGGCGGGGCTAACCGCACGCGACTGACCGCGGGAATTATTACTATATGCGAACAGAAGGAGAGAACACCCCCCTGACAGCGGTGCGACACAAATACCAACTGAAAAAACGGGAGGGCAAACCGCTCGCGACTGACCGCGAATTATTACTATGCGACAGAAGGAAACGAACACCCCTGGACAGCGGTGCGAAACGATGCACACTGAAAAAACGGAGGGTTAACCGCACGGGCGACTGACCGCGAATTAGTACTATGCGACAGAAGGAGTCGAACACCCCCCTGACCGCGGTTGCGCCGAAAACGATGCAAACTGAAACAAACGGAGGGCTAACTGCACGCGAATTATTACTATGCGACAGAAGGAGACGAAACACCCCCCTGACAGCGGTGCGAAACGACTGCTAAAACTGAAAAACGGATAGCTCACCGCACGGAAATGACCGCGAATATTTATGAGCCAGCGCGAGGGCACGAGCCGAACAAACCTTCCCCGGGCGGCCCCACCACGGGGGGGGACCCCACGAGGCGCTAAGGTAAACCGAACGACGGTGAATACCGGATCGGAGTGCATCTGGGAACCTCGGAACATCGACCGGCGTTCCACGAGCGACCAGACGTTAGGGTGACGACAGGGTATGAGGAACCAGACCCAATGCCGGGATTCCCGGATGACAAAGTATGAGAAAAAATAAAATAACGTGAACAAAATCGGTTAAACGGAGTTCATCCTGGACCGATCTGTTAACAACCGTCGTGCAGCGGCGTCCCTTCGAAACGGTGCGATCGTATGTCAACCAACAGTATATAGCGACAGTAAAGCCGCGGCGAGAAAATTGGTGCACGGCTCAATCCCCGAAATTGATATCGGGATAATTTGCCGACGAGGGGGGGTAAAACTACGCGCTTCTCCACACAGCGAGAACGACGGCCCATACACGGCGAACGGATCGTCCAAAAGGTTGGGCAAATCCGCCGAATCCCGCGTTTTGGCTAGCCGAAACGAGGTGGGAAGGAAAACCCCGGCCTCAGACAAACGCGGGGAACTTGGGGTACGGGAAAAAGACCCCAACAACGTACCGAGAGAATCGACGACGAGATTCGAGGCTGTGAGCCGAAGGTTAAACTATTAACTGCGGTGGAACGAAATTTAGTTTCGTACCTGACGATGTCGACTGCCCATATGCCAGGGACAAGGAACTTGTATTTGACGAAGAACCGGCCGTAGAGGCGACGGGGAAAATGCGATGTCGCCGGATGGCTAAAAGTAAAGCGAGATGGGCTATCGAGCGAAAGCAAAAACGTAGGCGGACGTGGTCGACTCGGTACCGTCGGCTGGCCAAGCAACGAGGCGCCACCCCAACGAAGGAATCACAGCCGAAACAGGTTGGAAACGACGTGACAGGAAGTCTTTGGTCACCGAATTAGGTTGCATCGGCAATGTTCGCCAACCAACGACCTCGTCAAGGTCGAGGACGAAGTTTTGAAACAGGCGACGTCACCGTTGAAAGGAGCGGCCATTCGTTTGAAATCGGCATAATCTCCAGAGGGAGTACAAAGAAGCAAGAATATTACGTGATATCCGATGCATAATCAAGCGACGTCGCGAAGTTTATATACGGTAACGACGGGACCCGGAGTCCCGGGACCCGCATGAGAGAAACCGCTGACACGTGTTTTAAACGTTAACTTCTTTTATTATGATATAATAAAATACCTTAAAATAAATTATTCTAAATTCTGATGTCTTCGGGGAAAAGAAGCGCCCGACCGAAATCGCCACCCCGGCGCAAACCGCACACGTGCCATAGAAATTTTGACATAGTCATCCTGAATTAGTTCGCTTTAGCGGGAGGGTTATCGCAACATTTTAACCAGAGAGCCCGAAACCCATCAAATTAAAGGCAATAGAATAACCTCTGTAACAAAGAATGATGTTAATAAATCAGTGATACTTTCTCACCTTGGACGCAATGCCTGTAATTGTAAATATTTTGTTGCCAATCCATGTCCTTACATTTAAAGGCTCCTCTGACTTTCACGTATATATCGTTCCTTTACAAATTCACTTTTTATGATGCTACTTGAATCAAAGGAAGTAAGCGCACCATGAGTGGTTGCACTCGCTTAAAAATTGGGGCGCGCAGCGAGCGCAATAAATATGTTGAGAAGATAGAATATGAATAGATACCTTACCAATTCTTTGTCAAGTTTTTAAAGGATTGTCTTGCCGTCATTAAGTTCAGTTCGCGAACACAAAAGAGAATCCGTATAGGCCTTAAGTGGACTCTGGTGAAATGATGATATATGATAGCCAAGCACATATGGCTTGGTGGACCGGATATTGTGGTTGTGGCGAACAAACGATAAGGTGGGGAGAAGTGCGCTTGGCTGATCAACACCAAACCATATGTTTTTTTCTGCTATTCAGCTTTTTGAGTAGGTATTCGAAACAGTTTCAGCGGTGAATTCAAGTGTAACAGTCTTCACATTGGTTCAAACTTGATACGTTTGCTTTATCTTGAGTTTTCAAGATGTTACTATTCGGATCCCGAATTATAGTTTTTAGTCATCCCAGTAAGCTCTATTTCGTCTATGATTATGTGAAACGTAGAAGACTCAGATACCCAAACTCAGATTCTGACGACAATTTACATCTACCTGAACCACAAAATGCCTTGTTAAATCATAGGTTAAATATATCCGCCAAACGGTAAACTCTAGGCCTGAAATTCGCATTTTATAGTTACATATTCATTATCGTTCTAAAATTAAGCTACTGGGCCTAGCCAGAAGTAGCTATAACTATCAACCTGTAGTATTTAATTTATTCTTTTACTGTAGATCACAAGGGCCCATTACGATTTAGACCCATTTTCTTGTCAGATTTTTACAAGATTTTGACATTTATCTTGTAAGATCTTACAAGATTTTTTTCCATTTTCTTGTAAGATCTTACAAGATTTGATCATTTTCTTTGTAGATCTCACAAGATTTTGACCATTATCTTGTAAGATCTTACAAGATATTTACTATTTTTCTTATAAGATCTTACACGATTTGCTCATTTTCTTTTGTAAGATCTTACAAGATTTTGATCATTTTCTTGTAAGAATTTACCAGATATTTACTATTTTCCTTGGTTTTTAACAAAAAAAAGATCTTTACAAGATTTTGACCATTATCTTGTTAAGATCGTTACAAGCTATTTTACTATTTTTCTTGTAAGATCTTACAAGATTTTGACCATTATCTTGTAAGATCGTACAAGATATTTACTATTTTCTTTCTAAGATCTTACAAGATTTTGACAATTATCTTGTAAGACGTTACAAGATAATTAACCGGATTTTTTTAGTTATTTACAATATCGGTATATTTTTGTGTTTTTTAAAACGATCAAACATTCGCGAGTTTGTTAACTATATCGAGCAGAATCCCCATACTTTATAACAGCACAAATACGGTTATCCGGCCCCCCCCCCAGTCATCTATTCTTAATTGTAGCGTCTGCAACTGCCGTTCGTTATACGGAAATGAATCTGGAATTTCGCTTATATTAGGTGCCTCATGTGCTTATATATGCGGATACCATTTTATAAGATATTTTGTAAGATATAATTTAAATCTTTACCAGATCTTATAAGATTTCATAAGATCTTACACGATCTTACAAAGATTTCTATTCTAAGATCTTGGTCAAGATTTATTTTAAGATCTTACAAGATCTTACCAGATCTTGTTAAGATCTTGGCAAGATCGTTTACGGTTAGCTTGCAAATAGTAGTATTATATAGTGATTTATAGCAATCCGAGGACTACGTGGCGCTCCGATCACAGCATAAGGTCAGGCTGATGCGAAATGACCTGGGCTGAGGAACGGTTTCTCCGTCACTCATTTTTTTTACACATAATGCACGAAAAGTCGAAAAACAACAACGTATGTTCTTTGCATTACCGTTCTTCGTGATCTTTTGCTAGGGCCGCTGAGAGGATCTTTGAGGGCCAGGGACAAAATATCGATTTGGGGGGCTGGGTTTCTTGAAAGTGGACCGTTTTTTCTAGGGGGACCGTGGGCCTGCTTCCCCGGAAAGTTTTTGAATTTAGGGGTTCTGGCAATGGCATTTCCTGCACTTTGAGGACATTTTCTGAGCAAAAAATCTCAATGACCTTAGATCCCGTTTTTTGGTAGCCTGAAATTTCATTAACAGGTGGAGTCCTTGCACGCAAGCTAGTTTTTTGGTAGCCTATTATATCCCATTTATTTTTAAGAAAATATTCTTGATGAATGTACTATTTTTATATATAAAAATAAAAAAGACAAAAGAGGCACCTTGGTGATAAATAATTGAAATACAGAAGAACATGTTTAATCCCTGGATAACGAGGGGACACTTATGAGCGACTTATGAGTGGCGTGAGGACACTTATGAAATTTCCGTTCGGGGCCACCGGCTCCATACATATACAGTATGATATATTTCAAAAATAGGTTTCAAGAAGTGATGCGGAGCTTTCTGGGCCCCTTAATTCAATGGCCCTGTTGTCAGTTTTTATTGCGGGGGGCCCTTCCTTACTCCCACCCAGTTGCCGTCGACTTGCGGACACTGTCTTTAATCTTTAATCTTTAGTCCAAACCTCCAACGAAGTTTTAGGCATTTTGTCGCTAATTCACTAGTTTTTCACACTTAGGAAAAGCTTTAGTCTAGGCATTGCAGTCGAAATAATGTAGATAATATTCATTTACTTTACTATTTCAAGTAATAAAAAAATTGTTTACAATATAAAAATTGCGATCACAGAATGTTTTATCTATTATTTTTCACTATTGCTTAGAAAAAGTCGACGCAGCAAAGAACACAAAATTTATCTCTTTACACTTAAAAAGATTCACTCCAGCAAAATTGAATAATTTCCGTTTTACTAGCATTTTCAATTCATGCCATTTGTTTACATTCTTTCAAAAGTCGGGGCTTAACTCGGGCGTCTAGGTCGTTAACTGTCTTCGAGTTAAGCCCCTTTCTTTTATGGGCGCATTAACTCGCATAGGGTTGATGATGAAAACAGTCTTCACTTCATCGAGTTTATCTGGAGCGATACAGTTATGGGCGTGTCCGAGGAAAACATGGGGCGTGTCGGTGGGTTAAACTCGAAAAGGGCTTAACTCTAGGGGGCTTAACTCGAAGGGCTTAACTCGAAGGGCTTAACTTGAAGATTACCTACCTCGAAACCGAGAATGCTGTCTCCACGAGTCACCATTTTGGATTTTGGCTCATATTATCAGAATTCCAGTCTGATGATCTCAGAGCACGAGTAGGTTTATATTTATTTAGGCAAATCAGTAATATAAACTGGCGCCTGGCCATGCAAAGCCTTGAACGAAAATATTAGTATTTTCAATACCAATCCTTGATCTCACCGGCAACCAGTGTAAGATTCCGAAGCACAGGGGATATTATGCAACGATTTTTTAACCCCTGTTACAAGGTTTGCAGACGGTATTTTGAATTAAGCCATATAGGATGATATTTACAGCTGTCAAGTTTTGATGTTATGAATACATGCACCAACATCTCACAGTCGTTTATACTCAAATATTTCCTGATCTTGCCGCTATTTCTGATAGCAAAAGTGGCCGATTTACAGGATGTTATTTACATGAGTATATGATGTTATTTACATGAGTCATATGGACTGTTATTTACATGATTATGATGGGACTGTCAGAAAGGTTTGATTTTTACAGGATCTTATACTGGTAAATAATATGGAAAACACTATGAAATTAAAAAATGAAAGTAAAATATTCAAAGTCCTGAAATGTGTTGTCTCTTTGAGTATTTTAATATAACATTTTATTGACTACCAAAAAGCAGAAAATGGCGTTTCAGGGACTCTAGATTTCAAAATTTCCCGGGGAGCATACACCTCACTGCCACTGACTCACTACGTCATATATACATTTCATGGTACTGATCATGTCTAATTATGGCTTTATGTCATAAGAAATTTCGTTTGGTTTATAAAAACTAAATGCTTACCGAGTTCTGCAGTTCATAGATCCTAAGCCCCCATTGCTGATCTTAGGCCCCTACTTCAAAAATAACACACATTGTCTTGCCAATCGCAAAGTAATTTATTCATCATGATTTCACCGAACCTCTCCCCCATGGTCGCATTCATCTGCTTCGGTCAAGCATTGGTCGTTGAGACCCGTGTTATTTTTAGATATCTGCACACACAGTGCTACTGACGTACCACGCCCCATACCACAGTACGGGATACCGTTCGCCTCTGAGGCACTAGTCTCCCATGTTTTACTATGGACTTTGTTATTTTCTGTACAGAAAAAAGTAATATGATTGGACAAACGATAATCAGTACGAGCCAACGAGAAGTGAGAAAGTTTTAAAGGCCGGCAAGGAAACAAATTCGGCGTGTGACATTCGATAGTCATTCAATCAGTCGATAAGTTGGAAAGCAGCACAAATCTTTAATTTTTTAACTTACTTTCTTTCAGAGATACTACACGATAGACCGAGGAGGAGGGAAAACGAATGAAATGAAATCTCAAACGATCTTCAATTTGTGTGAGTCACAAAGGGGAGTCAAGGTTTGTACACGGAGTTGAAAATGGGATGGCGTTAGCTTGTTGAATAACGACGTTGTCGTTTGGTAAATAAACAGTATATATTCAATGCAATGGACAATACTTTCGACATTTTAGGACAGTTCCATCAAAGGAAATAATACCAGTTCGAGCACTCTGATATCAAACCGGTAGAAAAATCTAATGAAATAAATCCAAGAGAATGGCAGACGGGTCACCAAAATAACGCCCGACAACGAAAAGATATCAGCGTTATGCGATTGTAACTAATGTAAGTATTTAAACCACATGCATGAGAAATTTAACATAATTTAATATTCCTACACCAGCCTTCACCATACTGTTTAATTATATCGTTTGGTCGACCATCATCTTGTTGTTTAGGCAATTCCGGCGTCCAAGAAACGAAAGCTGAAAGTAAAATGTCAAGCTTGGAGCGAAGTCGAAGACAAAGGCGGACAAGATTAACATCGAGATTTAAAAGATTACTCAACATTCAGCTCGCATTCAGACGCGAAGGAGAGTACAGATATTAAACGTCTTTCGCTTATCCACGTATCGACGCGTACTTCTTCGCAAGAATCAAGGTATCTTATCCTTAAAACTAAAACTAATTGCTAATTCTATGCAATATTCTGTTTTACACGGATTAGTTACTGCTTTTGCTAAATATTTTAAAAATACTGAATACTGTGTACATGTGCACGTGTTTTGCAGAATATATCGAAAATTACCGAATCTGTCGTTAATGAAGAAGAATCTACGGGATATCTTGTCACCTGACAAAACCGCGTACAACACCACCGAAGAGATTTGGTAATGATTTAATCAAAAATATCTTTCACTTATATAACAGTCTGCCTTTTATAACACACGGACGTTATTAACAGGAATCCCTCCGGCTTCTGATTGGCCGATAAAATTAGCACTCCGCATTAAATTATCGCCGGCAAAATTCTGAATACTTTTAAAATAATTATCGGGAATGTAGTTATTATGTTCCTTGAAAGAGTTTGCTGCACAAGTTTGACGCTATTCCAGACTCCAAGCTTCGTCGGTCTTTAGCTCTGTGTGTTATAAATATATGGCGTTTATACGAGATTATATTTCTTCCCGAAATCAGAAAGAACATGTCAAGATTGCCAAATCTCGACTGAACTCCGATCAAATTGGGCGACGTATCGCGTGAACAATTTGAATTCCAGTCTTTACAAAATTGGAAAAATATTTGTGTCTTGTCTGTCACACATAGCGCAACATAAATGTATCGCACGTTAAATACGGTTGATTCCACGGCTCCAGCTACGTTGGAATCGAGCAATCGTAACGTGCGAGTGCGAGTCTGCGACTGCGACTGCGAGTTTGCGAAACTAGTCAGTGAAAGTTTGCGAAGATGAACTAATAGAAACGAAGAGTCTCGGATTCGAAAAGAACTAGTACACGACAGCGTGAAAATTCTGCCACTTGGTCAAGCCAGTTCTGGTTAGCGCTACGTAATGCGGAGTGCTAAATTTATCGGCCAATCAGAAGCCGGAGGGATTCCTGTTAATAACGTCTTGTTTAATCACTTGCCTCCGTACGTTGACTTCTTGTATATGTTTACTGTTTAGCGTTTTAAAACCCAAGGAAGACGACAATGACCTAAAGTTGCACTCTGATATGTCAACGGTAAATACTTAAATACCTATTAATTATAAAACTACCCAATAGATTTAATAGTACATATTAACGTCTGTGGGGATTTAACATCTTTGTAATATATGGATTCTCCTGAGATAAAATTGTACTAGTATCTTGTCCGCTGAAAATTTCATCTTCAAACATGTACGACTTCTTTGCTGTCATAGCGGGCATCTGTCTATATGAAAACCTCTTCACAGATTCCCGCAATGACGTTCATTCCCGCCAATGACGTCATTTCCATCAACTTTAACAGCAAAAAAGTCTTGATAGAAGATGGAAAAGGTTCAGCTGACAAAATATATTACAATTTTTCTTCAGGTAAATCGAAAGATTACATATATGTTAAATTCCCACTGACGTATTATATGCCCTTTTAATATCCTCCGGTGATCATTGTGAAGTATATTGTCATGGATGTTTATATTCTAATTCTTTCAGCTATCAAATGCGTTCAAAGGCCAGCTGTTATTGACATTGATGAAAAACACTTTACAGATGAATTTACACAGTGGCTTGAAATAAGCTCAGGGACATATCAAAAAATATGAAAAAAGTGAGGTAATTGCTTGTTTCACTCCCACGCGATGCTGACATTTGTTTTACTGTGAGTATTGGTTCAGATCACTTTTTGGGCGGGCCAAAACATATTTGGTTGATCTCCATTTTTATATTAGTCATTTACGTTATGTTTTAATGCCCTTCAAATGCTAACTGACAAAATTTTTTTTTCAACAGTTAAGGCATATTTATTATACATTCAAAATTCATTCTGATCTCTTATTGGGTCAACACGCTCAAATGATGCCTCTATTACACAGTGGTGTTAGGAAAATGTAGATCGTCCGCGTGCCATCGTGCCTTTGGGGATGGCTTGGGTCTGGGTACGAGTTTTTGAGCGCTTGCGTCCTTTAATTTGCTAATTCTTGCGCGTGAGTTGACTGCATTGTGGTCGACATTGAGCGCGTTTCTTTCGTTTAAACTGTCAAGTAAACAAAGAAAAAAAGAGGACAACCAGGCCCTTCATTTTGATTATGAAGCAGTAAAGGCACAAAGCTGCAGGCAATACAAAAATAATGTGAATGAAGTACGGGAAAGAATCGCGGCGGTGTGAAGATGTTGATCTTCCGCGTTTGTTGTCGGGAGGGAAGATTGCTTGTACGCGAAGGACGAAGCACTTCAGCTTACTTTCAAGCAAATTATCGGTGAC